>PVKA01017903.1:32097-44964 GCA_004027165.1 Ctenomys sociabilis | reverse complement strand
TTTTTTTTTTTTTTTTTTTCCCTGTTTTGTTTTTGGATTTTGTTCTCTTCAAAGCTGACGTAATCTTTGTTATTTCTGTTGCACTTTAAATGTCATTTATTTAAATATTTAGCATTGAAAACTATTCAAGGGGAAAAGTGAATGAAATGACTTTAATGGAAAACCTTATTGCCTTGAGCTAGTGACCTTCCTGGTGTCATTGTTACTGTAAGTTGATGTACTGAGAGCAGAGGCCACCAGCAATCTGAGTAAAGTGGCAATTGCATTGTAATGATCAAATAAGCTCAAGAAAACACTTCAGGAGGCTTTGTGAAAACTAACAGTGAGCTTTTGTTTTTCTTGGAAAAAATGTTGAAGATACAACTACACTTTTTTTCCTAGTAGCTACTCAAGTTTCTAATGACTAAGATGTCAAGTTCCAACTAACTGGCCTGTTATTTTGAAAGATGAAAACTTCCTCAACTCTGAACATGATGCAGCGTAGGTCCAGAATTTTTGAAGTATATTATTTCTGACATCATAAAGGGGCCCGGTCGCGAGGAGGAGGAGGGTGTGGCGCGCGGAGGGGAAACGGCTGCCGAAAACAAGCCGGAAGAGCGTTTCCCAAAGTGTATTCTGCGGAACTAGCACCTACTGTGTTCTCAACACCGTGCCACCTATAGAAGATGATCATGGGAACAGCAATAGTAGTCATGTAAAAATCTTTTTACCAAAAAAGCTGCTTGAATGTCTGCCGAAATGTTCAAGTTTACCAAAAGAGAGGCACCGATGGAACACTAATGAGAGATCATGATGCAGCCGTCCTTTTGGATTTCTTTTTAATAATGTGTGACCCTTCACCTTTGATCCCCTGACCTGCATTACCTTGGTAACCATTTCATTTTTTAATTTAATTTCATTTTTTAATTTTGGTGTACAAGCTGTAACATTTCATCTTTCAAAGTGTAGCACACTGATTTCCTCAAATAGAGCTACCCCCTTGAGTGGTAAATTTGCAAAATGCTGTCTCCATTTTCTGTATTAAAATTCATTTCAATTTTTTAAAATAAAGTATAATCTGTGTTTTTATCCTTTAAAAATAAATAAATAAATAAAATAAAGTCACCTGGGGTCTGGGGAGATAGCTCAGTGGCAAAAAAAAAAAGTCACTTAGTCCCTCATTTATCATTTACGTAACACATTGTAATATCCAGATTTCAAATAACATACATATATGGTAGAGTTCTGGTAGTTGGTGGAGTTCTTTCTTGACCAGCTTGATTACTGTATAGTATCAGACATTAACAACTCATATTTTGTGAAATCAGCAATTTACTCATTAAAGTTTTGCTGTTCTACATTAAAAATCATTTTCATTTAATTCTGAAAATAATTAAAATTTCTTATTTAAAAGTAAAGTGAATAGTATTTATAATAGTATTTTTTGGTTTTGTTTTTTGAGACAGGGTCTCACTCTGCAGATCAGGCTGGCATTGATCTCACTTTATAACCCAGGCTGGTCTCAAATTTGCCACAATCCTCCTGCCTCCGCCTCTTGAGGTCTGGGATTATAGGAATGTGTCACCACTCTGGACCTTGTAATCTGCTGCAGCTTGTATCTTTATGTCCCCCCCCCCCCCCAGTCTTACGCACTAATAGGTGAGGTTTTTCAGAGCTGAGTGGATCTAGGGTATGCAATATTGGGCTTAAGGTTGTAGTTTAGCACACGTGAAACACAGGAAGGCCCACCCTGGGTGTGGTGGCACCACTGAAAAGGCTTGCAGCCCAAATGGGATAAAAGGGAATTTGAGGCTGCTGCCGCCGCCGCCGCCGCCGCCGCCGCCCCACATGCCGTGGACTGTTTCTCCTTTGCGATGTCCCTGTGCCTTGCCACCCTGCCTTGGAGCCAGCTAACTATACACCACTACAAATTATGAACTAAAATAAGCCTTTCAACCTTTAACTTGTAGGTGTCAAGTATTTTGTCTCAGCAATGAGAAAAGTAATTATAATCCAAGGTTTTACATCATATCCATTGATCTAAGCAACCCTTCTTTTCAAGATGCTAGAGTAATACATTCAGTATGCTTCACAGATGAAGTCATAACAACTCGTCTTATTTTACTGTTGGAACTTTTTATTATAACATTGATAATCTAAAATGTTTACCTGCATCTTTGCTTTAAACCAAGTTTTATGTTTTATAAAACAATAAAATGTAGACCTGAATATATCGAAATATATATTCTTAATATTATGTTACAATAAACAGGTACCAAAACATAAGTTCTCTATAAAAAGTAATTCTTCAAAATAACCAGGTGAAGTAATCCAGCCTGAATTACACAGTGAGACCCTGTCTCAAAAAAAAAAAAAAAAAAAAAAAAGTTCCTCAAAATAATTCAAAAGCAAGGTAAATTTTAGGGGTTTTTTGTTTGTTTGTTTTTGTTTTTTGTACAGGATCTCACTACACAGCTTGAACTCCTAGTGATACTCCTGTTTTCAGCCTCCCCAGTGCTGGGATTATAGGTGCACACCACCATGCCTAGGCTCAGCCTGCCTGAGTGGGGCCAGTGGCATGTGGTGCCACGGATCAAACTCTGGCTCCTGTTTTTGCCTAAGCAGGTGCTTAATCTGAAAGCTAAGTAAATTTTAAAACATACTACCCTGGCCAGAGATATTGCTTAGTGGCACAGTATCTGCCGGGGAAGTACAAGGTGCTTAGTTCAATTCCCAGTACTAAAAAAAAATTAATAAAATAAAATTTACTATCCTGACATTCTAGAATCTTGTTTCCCAGTTAGCATTTTAATTTTATTTATTTTTTATTTATTTTTTTTTTTTTGCAGAACCAGGGATAGAACTCAGGCCCTTGCACGTGCCAGGCGAACGCTTCTTCCAATGAGTCATCTCCCCGGCCCCCTCCAGTTAGCATTTTAACAAAAATAAAATATTTTGCTTATTTGTGCTTTATGAGTAAAACATAAAAACAAAGAACCTCTAGGAAATAGATTACAATATCAACTTCTGAACTTTGTTTTCTTTAACTTTAAAATGATCAAACTACTTGTTACCTTTTACTGCTTTTTTTTTCAGAACTGGGGATTGAACTCAGGCCCTTGTGCCAAGGAAGCACTTATTCCACTGAGCCATCTCCCCAGCCCTACTGCTTCATTTTTGTAAGACACAGGTTTTTGTTCATATTCCTGTTCTTTATTGCCTTGAAATGCTGAAAGGGAATCAGTGTCATTAATAGGCCAAACTCTTGCTGGTGAACCTATAAAATAATAAAATAGTGCAGAGAAGTAACTACAAAAACGGGGAAACTTTATGTCTATATAAAAGCTTGTGATATTCTTGGAAGACAATAAAGAGGCAGAAATTATTTTTCTCATTTGTTGCCAGGGAAATGAAATCACTGGTGAAAAGTGACTTTGTAAAGGTCATTAAGCAAGCAAAATGCCTAGGCTTCCTAAGCCCTGGGAATGCTAACAGGCCCAATTTTGTTTCCATTCCTTAGGTTATTTCTCTTATCTTTTCCTCTCAAAAGTAAACATCATAAGGGGTTCAGGGAGATGGCTAAGTGGAATAAGCACTTCCCTGACAAGCTCAAGGTCCTGAGTTCAATTGCTGGTTCTGCAAAAACAAACAAACAAACAAACAAACAAAAAAAGAACCTGAGTTCAATCCCTGGTTCCATCAAAAAAAAAAAAAAAAAAGTAAACGTCATATAGCTAGAATCATTTCAATAAGTATGTATCAAGCATTTGATTTCTGCAAGATACCATGAAGTTTAGATAAAAGCAGTCTGAGTCATGGATTTAAAGACACAGTTAGAGGGGGATTGACCGTTCAGTTGTTTAAAGCTCTTGCTTGGGAAAACTCAGTTTGATCCCCACTCCCACATCCCCCACCAGACCTGCCTTTAAGGCAGCCTGAATCAGCCAAAATAAATACATAGCTAAATAAATAAAGGCACAGTTAGAAATCACTGGTTCTGTGTATCTTGGATCCTTGCAGCCACTGGACCCTTCCTTTGCTCACCAAGCTGCTCACCGTGTTTGTTAAGGCAGCTGCTTCAGACCTTCTTAAAACTCTCAACTCCATCGTTGCTTCCTCAACACTTGGCAAGACTTTGAGGCCATCTTATGACTTTATTTTCTCTTTCAAAATCTCGTCATCAGTAGCTTTTCCTTCCCTCTTGTCTCTAAGAACAGATCATCTCTCCATCCTGCCCAAAACTCTTGTTCTGCATTCTCAAACTGTCACCCTCACATCTTTGCAGACATTCCCCGGCCATTGTTTCCTCTTGATTTGCATTTTCACTGTCAAATTGGCCCCCTTCTCCCCACTGGGAAACATAACTTCCTGAAACACTAGTCCCTGCATTTGCCTATGCAGGCGTTTAGTTTGCTGAGCTATCTCAACAGCCTTTCCTACTGGATTCCGTGTGTAGGGTTTTTTTTTTTTTTTTTTTTTCATGTTGTTGTTAAATGTATTTGGTTGTTAACAGGGTCTCTCTACCCAGCTTGGACTCATGGTGATCCTCCTGTTTTCAGTCTTCCCAGTGCTGGGATTACAGGCACGTGCCACTAGGCCTGGACTCTGGCCAGCTCTGCCCACCCTGGGGGTGGTGCTTGTGTGGCATGTGGTGCCAGGGATCAAACCTCAGTCCCTGTGCTTGCCTAAGCTCACCTAAGCAAGCACTTCAGATTGCTGAGCTATCTTGCTCGCCCCTCTGTGTGATTTTAATTTACTGTTAAAGACCCCCCCCATGTATATTCATTCCATTGTTCACTTAACTTTAAAATTGATTTCATTCTTATTCAATAATTGTTTAGTGCCATAGTTTAGATTTTTTTTTTTTTTTTTTTTTTTTTTTTTGGCAGAACCGGGAATAGAACTCATGTCCTTGTGCTTGCCAGGGAAGCGCTTATTCCACTGAGCCATCTCCCCAGCCCCATAGTTTAGATCTTAAATGCCCTCCCCAAGATCCATGTGTTAGAGGTACTGCCCTCAAAAGAGATTGTGGAACCTCAATCTCCTTTCTTTGCTGTCTGGCCACTATAGGTAAGAGGCTTGCTCTACCTCATTCACCCTGCTGTGACATACTAGCTCTAAACAGATCCAGGCTGGGGAGATGGCTCAGTAGCATAAGCGCTTCCCTGGCAAGCACAAGGGCCTGAGTTCAATACCCGGTTCCACCAAAAAAAAAAAAAAAAGATTATCTCAGGTATTTTATTGGAGTAACAGATATCTGACAAACACAGACTTCCCTTTCTATGTAAGGCTGTGAGTTCTTTGAGAACAGTAAATGTCATTTACCATTTTAGTATCTCTAGAATTTAGTAGAATACCCATTACACATGTCTGATGGATGAATTGTTTCACTTTGATATAACACTCCAGATTAATGTTATCACCTTCAGCAAGAAATTAACACTGTATTTGACCTTTAGCAGACTAAAGCCTCCTAAATCAAGTGAGAGCGTCACAAAACACTAAGCTTGATAGTCTATCTATATTTTAGAAATAAACCACCTAATTTGTATTGTAGGGAAAAGCATTTGGCCCATTTAGATAAAATATTTATTCTGCTTTATTTAAGTTTATAGCTTTTCCAGTATTTATTGATGTGTCCATTCTCTAACCTTGGACAAAATACATAATGTCATCTCAGAACCTTGGTTTTCTGATCAATAAAATGAAGGAAATGACCCTTAATGCCACCACACTGTTATGCAGAAATAACATGCTGATCATTAAGATAGCACTTAAGAATAGGTATTTGCTAAATAATGGCCATGTTTAATTTTTAGAGAAATAAAGTTATAACACAATTAGAGGATATTAAAGTTATACCAACGACAGGATATTATAAAGTTATAACACAATCAGGATATTACCATTCTACACAGGCTTCTCTGCTGTTGCTCTCTTTGTTAAAATTCTTACAATGTATCATATCAATCAAGAAAAGTTTGGAGAGAAATAAAGCATTTCTGTAAGTCCATCTTACAATGTCACATCTAACGTTTCACGAGAAAGGGGTCTGGAATTCTCACTTCCTTATACATATTTTTAAGAAAACATAAATTATAGTCAAATCTATCTTTTTTTTTTTTTTTCGGAACCGGGGATTGAACTCAGGCCTTTGCACTTGCCAGGGAAGCACTTATTCCACTGAGCCATCTCCCCGGCCCAACAGTCAAATCTATCTTAAAAGTAAGATTCCACTTAACCTACTTGCCCCGTTAATTATTATTCTCCATTCTCTATAAACTCATTTAGTGATACCACAGAGGATATAACAAAGGCCACTGGCCATTTTTGAGTACAGGTACTTTATTTATTTACTTATTTATTTTTGTATTTTAGGGAAGGGTCTACAGGGTGTTCAGCGTCTCATTACTAGTTCGGACTCGTAGTGATCTGCCTGTTTACAGCCTCCCAAGAGCTGGGATTACAGGTGCATGACACCATGCCCAGTGTCTCAGTGTACCCCAGTGGTGGGGCCGGCACAGCATGTCTGGGGATTGAACCCCTGGCCCCTGCACCTGGTTGCAATTACTTTAATCTGCTGAGCTATTTGGCCAGCTCTGAGTACAAATACTTTATTAGAAAACATTACTGTATCAATGTTCAATTTTCTGATTTTTTTTTTGGCAGGGCCGGGGATTGAACTCAGGCCCTTGTACCTGCCAGACAAGCACTTATTTTACTGAGCCATCTCCTCAGCCCCAATTTTCTGAATTTGACAAGTGAATTATAGTTAAAAAGAAAATGATCTTGTTCTTATGAAATGCTCACTGAAGTATTTAGGAATAAAGAGGCATGATATCTATAATTAGCTCTCAAGTAACTGGAAGAGGTATACATTTAGAAGAATAGACAATAAATAGTGAAATGTTACTCAGTCACATAAACTCCCTTGCCCCCCCATTTCTTCATGTTAAAAATAATGCTGTTTTATTCGCATGGTGATTCATGAAATCTAGGAGTTAGGGTTTACTAAAAAAAAAAAAAAAAAAAAAAAAAGAGTTGACAACAAATGAATCTAGATAGAAATTTTACAGCAGTTCTTCGTACTTCTTGTTTGGCAAGTTTGAGATTGTTTCAAACTCAAAACTAAATTTAACTCTATTTACATAGCAATATGGTTCTCCCAGGGCCTGTGATCCTCATGCACTTCCTCACATAACTAGATGTTTTCAAGAGTTTATTTTTGCACACTAAAGTTACTTATTGCTTATTATAATACTATTGATACAGGGAGAAAAACTGATCTCGGGTGGGTGACCTCCAAATGATACAGGGAACCTCCAAATGACATAAGGAAAAATGTTCTCCCAATCTGACCTAGATGAGTTCGTGTTCTCTAAAGCCAAAGAATAAATTTTAGGAGCAAACAGAGGTTATGAGTAGAAAATATTTATTGAGGGAAAGAAAGCTCCTGTCTAAGAGAGGGACAGGAGGGGATCTTGAGCAGGTAGTTTCCTGGGAAGCTCCCAAGGACTTTTATAGTGTAAATCCATGTGGGGCAAAGGTGGAGAAAATGGGAACTCATTTAGGTGGACAAGAGGTGGGACAAAACTATAGTCAACCAATGGGATTACAAGCATCATTGCTCAGGTAAACTGATTAAGTTCAGGAACAAATAGGGAAGTGAGTCACAGAGCAAGTGGGCATGAATATAGAACAGGATTTTTTTTTAATTTTCCATAATTTTATTGAAGAACAAATAGCAATGAGACAGTTTCAAATCAAATTAGTAGACAGATTCAATAATTAATACATTGCATATTGTTTTTGTAGTGGCTTTTTGTTGTACAAGGTGCATACATGATATTCTATTTACAAACACTATTAGAGCAGATGCCTCTATTCAGTGAATTAAGAGAATGTAGCTGTGTACCTATCTTGAGCCATCTCCCTGGTCCCCAGTTCATAACTCTTTCCATGCTAGATTTTCAGTCCTTGTGGTGTGCATAAAAATGTGGTATTGGGGCCGGGGAGATGGCTCAGTGGAGTAAGTGCATTCCTGGCAAGCACATGAGCCTGCATTCAATCTCTGGTTCTGCAAAAGAAAAAAAAAAAAGTGATACTCAGGGAACAGGATCTCTGAACTATTTTGCACCTTCTTTTTCTTTCAGCAACACATCACAGAGATATTCCATGTTTTGGCGTATGTCTCTCTGTCTAGTTCATTTTAATGGCTGTGTGCTTTTCCACTGAATGGACATACTGTAACTTATTTCATCGATTTCCTATTCCTTGAAAGAACTTAAAAAGGTTGCTTTTTAAAAAGTCTTGTCATTAAAAGTATCTTGCAAAAATATTTTTAGAGAAGACTTTTATACAACACATGCATTTATGAGACAAATTTTATAAGCAGAATTGTTAGGTCAAATAAGCTTCATGTAAAATTTCGACATACTATTACCCTGTTTTACAACTTTTGCATCGATTTACTTTCATACTGACAAAATATGTAATAATGCTGTTCCTCCTATGCTGTCCCCACCCACCCACCCCCACATCCAACACTTAGCAAATTTTTGACCTTTGCCATTTAACTAAAACAAAGGGTCAAACTGTCCAAATCAGATTTAAATCAAGTATCTTCTTCTTTATCTAGCTTTGGGGCGTGGCTGCAGCTGCAACTGACCACACATGCAGAGCATCACAGGTCTGGAGCCAGGTGAACAAGCTGCTGTAGCCCAGAGAGCACCAGGCTCAGGAAGCAGCTAAGCAAATGGGATGACAGGCAGAGTGTCACGTGAACTCAGCCAGCCAAGTGTATAAATAACCACGCTGCAGTCTTGGAGCAGTTCCTTTTCTCCCATTCTGAGAGGGCTCCACCTGACCTCAGCTTTGTTTTCTGATTTTTTTATTTCCTCATTCTCTACCATCCTTTAGCATAGGGGTTGAACATCCCTACCCTAAGCAATCATACCAAAATAGATATTACTAAAGAAGTATGGTTAAAATTAAAGACAGGATATTAATAAAAGCTGTACAATGACAATACCTTGATGCTCAGTAATCACGTTTCATTAAATGGTCAGGATACAGTTGAGGCTGTAACTGGCTAAGGAAACAAAGCAGGGAAACCTCTCATAATAAGCAAATGGATATAAGATCAACTGTAGGAGACAAACAGTAACTTTGGGTCATCTTTGCAGTCAAGGATAGTACCCATCATACCCAGTCACAATACAGACTAAGAAGCTTCTTTCCTAGGTGGAACATTCAGTGATGGTTTTATAGTAATATATTCACAGCTACTGAATCTAACAACTAGATTTTCAGAAGCTTCAATTTATTTATTTATTTTTATGTATTTGGTGCAAGGTCTCCCTATGCAGCTCTAACTCGTACTGATCCTTCTGTTCCAGCCTCCGCAGTGCTGGGATCACAGGCATGCGGCACCATGACTGGTCTTGCAGGCTGGCTCGACTTGCCTGGGGACAGGGCCTGGCAAGGCATGTGGTACCTGGGATCAAGCCCTGGTAGATTGCTGAGCTATTCCCATGGCCAGAAGCTTCAATTTATAACCCCATGGCTCACTGTTTCTGAATAAGCCAGACCAATTAAATTAGAATCTGAGTAATGCTTGGACAGTAAAAGCTTTCCAAGTGATACAACCCCAGGGTGATTCACCTACAGTTGAGCAAGACTGCCTTAGCCAAGGCATCTATCAATTACCACATTTTTACATCACAACCACTATCAACCAAAAAGGAGGGAGAGAAGGTGGACAGAACTGTTCCCTACCTTTCCAGTCTCCCACAGCTCCCCTCCTCCTGCTCTCGTCTTAAACGCCGCTTTGTATTTCTATACCTTTATAAAGTGGCCCAGTCTCTCTTTAAAACGCCGTGTGAGCAAAGAACTCATAAATATTAAGTTAAAGACGCGTGTAGTAAATAAACTATTTTTAATGCTTTAAATAATCCAGACAGGCTGGTGGAAGAAAGGATTTCTTTAAAAAGTTGTTTGGGTTTCTACACCCAGCTACTTCAGGCGTGGAGGTTTAAATAGGTATTCTACCAAATAGATGGGGGTGGGAGGGTGGGTGTGAGAAAAACAGCAGAATGGTCGCACCAAGGGTCATTTCCCACCTAAAAACCTGAAGGCTCCCGTGCCTGAATCAGGTTCTGTTACAATCCAAAAATGAGGAGGAAACAACACTGAGTCCTAGTCCCAAGCCTGTCCAAATTTGCGATGTGAACTGAAGTCGACGTCCTCTTGGGATCAGAGATTACTGCTACCTGAATGAGCCGACTGGACTGGTAATCTCTTCCAGGCTCTGACTCTGTATCAGAAGCCGATCTTCCCACCGCCTCTCCACTCCTCTCCTTTAGCCCGAAGCAGGCCAGTCCCAAAGCTCCGCCTTTTAACCACCTGTCGGCCCATCACCACCAACCTTAGCACCCAGCCTTGACTTCTAGGTGCTCCCCCCACCACCCCGGAGCGCAAGCTGACCCGGGTCGGGACCCCGACAACCAGCTGTTCTGATGATCCGGATTTGGCCGACCGAGTTCTTTCAGGTAAAGAAAGGAGGACAAATCGACTCCTTCGGCGATCTCCGCGGCCTGGCCCCGCCCCCTCGCCCGGCGCCGGGCCGCCGAGCACCGATCAGCTCGATGAGGGGGGGGCGCAGCTCCGGCGCAGCGGCCGTCGCCGGGTGCGCGCCCGCAGTGTTCCCCTCTGCTCAGTGTTCTTCAGCCCCCGTTTCTTCCCCCGGCTGCCTTCCAGCTGCACGTTGCCCAAGAGAGCTGCCGGAAGCTCCCTGGAACGTCAGGTACTGGCGCGGCCTGTTCCCGCGGGAGTGGCAGGTGTGAGGAAGGAAGGAAACAGAGACGACGCCCCTGCCCGTCGCCCCCCAACGTCCGGTCGGCCGAGCGCCGGCCTCGGGGTCCGGGGAGGGAGCCCAGAGCGGGCAAAGCGGGGGGCCCTGGCACGGGAGGGAGAAAGCCGAGCGCGGAGGTGCGGGTGGGGGCGGTGTAGAGGAACAAGAATGGGGAGCTGGCAAGGGGCGAGTGCCCGAGGAAGCCTGGCGCGGGACGGCGGCGTCCTGGGACCGGAAGGGCCAGAGGCAGGAGTAGGTGTCGGGGTACGTGGCCTGGCGCTGCGGATGGGGGCGGAGTAAGCGGAGCTGCCAGCTGGAGTAGACACGATTGATTCTTTATTGAAGGGTTCGGAGAAAGAGCGCCAACCCTGCTGTGTTCCCGATGCCCGGAAAGTGAGGGCGCATCCTTACGCCGCCTGGTTCTGCGAGTGTCGTCTCTAGTCTGGCTCCCTCGGAGTCACTTTATCTCTGTGAAACGGCTGATGAGAAATAAACAAGAGGAGTAGGAAGGAGAATGGTGGCTGGGAAAAGGAAAGTCTGTGCCCAGATGCAAGCTTTTTGTCAAGTGGATACAGAGGAGGTCGTTGTTGTTCTGTAAAGCAAAATAAAATAAAATAAAATAAGCCAGTATTTGTTAAAGAACCGATTACAAGTTTAAACTTGGTTAGAACACGCCATTGAATAGAAAAGGTGCCACTTCACAAAATGCTTATGTGAAAATTTTAAGTATATGATGTTGGTTTGAGAAACACAAGGGCATTAAAGCGTAAGTAAATTGTGTGGTTGTGTTTACCTTCAGTGTGGAAATAGATGACGATGGCTCTCACATTTACATGTATACTTGCTTGAAAGGACAAGAATTTTTTTATGGGTGTAATCCTAGGCAGAACATGTACAATTCTAATTTCTGGATACCGTATATTTCTACTAGTTGTTTGGCACAAATATCTTAAGTTGCCCAGTCATCCATCACGTATAGCTAATTCGTTTGCCTGCTGGTTTGCTGATGACTTTTCTGTTTGCCAGACCTAAGTTTCCTACCCTTCTGAGGTTGATTCTATGGAACTTCAATATGAGATTTGAACTTCATTATTAAAGTTTTATCTTTTTACTTTATGTAAAGGGATTATATAAATCTGTTATCTGCTGAGTGTTAAGGCTGCCCCTTTTAGGGTTTTAAGTATAAGTAAAACACAGATATAGTGAAAAACGGAAATTCTTCAGTTATTTGCTTTGTCATCTGTTTCTCTGTACGGTCTAACATTCTGCATGAATGAGTCTGAAATCAAAGCATGAGAAATAAAGTGGGCCAGATGTACGTGACTGAAATACTGGAGAATGAAGAACTTGAGCTCTTTCTTACTGAGGTAGCAGGAATTTGGTTTGTGTTTCAAGTGGTTCATTTTCTAGCTTGGAAGCTTTTTTTTTTAATGAAAGAAAAGTATTTGTGTTTGTTTTAACAGGAAACAATAAAATACTATTTTATCTGGTTTATAAAACTGTAAGCTGATCTTATTTTTTTTAGTGTATAATATTGACCAACAAACTAGTTTTTAACTGATTCAGACATCATTTAAAGCATTTATATAACTTTATGAGACATGTAATGTCTAACTATAAGTGATTTATTTCTTTTCAGAAGATGGAAGGCTACTAGGTTGTGACAAGGAACTGTGTGTTTCTAGAACAGAATTATTTAACCCAATAGCAACTAATTGAATAATTTTTAAAACTGATCATACATAGCCATTGATTTAAGGGTTTTGGTGAATGAAGAGACTGTCACTATTATCTTTACTAAGTATTAGTGCTTACTTTAGGGTGTCATAAAGAATAAAAGAGCCGGGCGTGGTGGCGCATGCTTGTAATCCCAGCACTCGGGAGGCTGAGGCAGGAGGATTGTTGTGAGTTCGAGACCAGCCTGAGCTACAAAGTGAGCTTAAAGCCAGCCTGAACTGCATAGCGAGACCCTGTCTCAAAAAGACAAAAAAAAAAAAAAAAAAAAAAAAAAAAAAAAAAAAAAAAAAAAAAAAAAA
>PVKA01017903.1:0-31997 GCA_004027165.1 Ctenomys sociabilis | reverse complement strand
TGTTTCCAAACTACTCAGAAAATGTATAGATATTTGTGTCGAGCACATAGGAAACATTTAGTACATTTAGATATTTAGCTATCATTTGGTCCAAAATACTGAAAATTCATATATGCATAGGACAGCTTTTTATGTTGCATACTCAAGCACTTTCCTAGGAAAATCAATGCATGCTAGCATATAAAAGGCTATGAAGCTGGCTTTGTTTAACTGGTGGTATTTTTGAGGAGAGGGACTGGTGGGTTTTTTGTTCATTTGTTTTTGTATTTTTGGTACTAGGGTTATTTTATTTTATTTTTTAAATTTAGTACAGGGTCTCCAGGGTCTCACTACACAGATTGGTCTCATAATGATCCTCCTGTTTTCAGCCTCCCAAGAACTGGGATTACAGGTGCCCACCACACCTAGTCTCAACCTTTGTCTCAGCACAGCCTGGGGGCAGGGCTAGCACTATAAACTGGGATCAAAACTCAGTCCCTGTGTCTGTCTTAAGCAGGCACTTTAATCCCCTGAGATATCTGGACAGCCTCTGGTGGTTTTAATATACAAAAACAAATCATTTCTCCTCTCACAACACAGAACACTTCTGTGACCCCAAAATGTGTGGGAATTTTTTCTTCATCCACAAGCAATTTTGCAGCAGATTCTCCAGATTGTATCAGCTGAATATGTTTTCATTTATTAATTTCTGATGTTATTTGCCTGGAGATAACATCAGATCCCACTGTTTGAGGACTCAGTGCCACAAGGTTGCCCCTACAACCAGTTCTTGTTACAGGCCTTAGTAACAACCTAAGGCCTGTAACTTGTGCTTTTTGTTTTTTGTATTTTAGGGAAAGGTCTACAGGGTGTTCAGGGTCTCACTACTGGATGGGACTTATAGTGATCCGTCTGTTTACAGCCTCCAAGAGCTGGGATTACAAGTACTTGCCTTCACACCCAGTCTCAATTGTGGTCTCAGTGCTCCCTGGGTGGTGGGGCTGGCACAGCAGGCCTGGAGATCAAACCTCTGGCCCCTGCTTTGTAGTCAGCTGAGCTATTTGGCTGGCCCTTATACTTGTGCTTTTGATTAACCAACTACAATTGGGATGCCCATAGTTCCTTTCTTGGATTCAATTAATTTGCTAGCTCATAAAACTTGGGGAAACACTACTTACATTTACTGGCTAAGTATGAAGGATACTACAAAGGATAAAGAGTCAGATGGAATAGATGTATAAGACAAGGTATGGGAGAAGGAGCTCAAAGCATCCATGACACAGTGAGGCATGGTACCCTCCAAAACCCCTGTATGTTGAGCCTTCTAGAACAGTCCTTATGAGTATATGTTCAAGTGGCATCCACTTCAGTATAAATGCTTCAAACTTATCATTCTTAACAGCTGATAATACTCCATTATATAGAAATACCACATCTTTTTCAACCATTCCTCATGTGATGGATATCTTGGTTGTTTCCAAGATTTTGCTATCACACATTGCGCTGCTATAAACATAGGTACACATATATCACTATGATACAATGTTTTCAGTTCCTTTGGAAAAATTCCCAGTAGGGGGATAGCTAGCTTGAATGGGATTTCTAGTCCTACTCTTTTGAGTAGTCTCCACACTGACCTCCACAATGGTTTTACCAGTCTACATTCCCACCAGCAGTGGAGAAGTGTTCCCTTCTCCCCACAACCTCTCCAACATTTGTTGTTGGTTGATTTCCTTATGATAGCCGTTCTTTCTGGAGTGAGATGGTATCTCAGTGTTGTTTTTATTTGCATTTCACAGATGACTAGCAATGTGGAGCATTTTTTCATATATTTATTCGCTTCTTTAATTTCGTCCTCTGAGAAGTGTGTATTCATCTCAGATGTCCATTTCTGAATTGGGTCTTTAAATTTGAGGGCCCTGTTATATCTTAGTTCTTTATATATTCTAGACAGTAGACCTCTGTCTGATTGCTTATTAGCTAGGATTTTTCAAAACTTGTGGGTTGTCTTTTCACTCTGTTGACAATTTCTTTTGGCACGCAGAAGCTCCTTAAGAAGAGTTGATCCCAGTTGTTGATTCTTTCAAGTGCTTCCCGTGCGAATATATGTTTGTTCATGAACTCTTTGCCTACTTCTATGTCTTCAAGAGTTGCTCCTACTTTCTCTTCCAGGAGATTGAGTGTTTCTGTTTTAATGTTTAGATCTTTAATCTATTTTGACACTGTCCTTTTGAATTATTATGAAAGCTTCATTAGTAGCCCTAATGGCCATTAGCAACCAGATAGCCCTCTGTCCTCCATGGAGGTTGGGGGTGGGTGAGGCTGAAACATCCCAACCATTTAATCATGTTTTGGTATTTCCTGTGACTCACCTCTGTTCTGAAGCTACTTAGGGCTTGCCAGCCATCAGCCATCTCATTAGCAAAAACAAAACAACAAAAAAGAAAAATCACACATTGTTCTGGGATAAGAAAGGGTTTTACAAACTATATGTGAAGAAACAAGATCTAAGCTAGGTAGATAGTAAGCACTTACATACACAGGCAATTTTTTTTTTTTTTTTTTTTTTTTTTTTTTGCAGAACCAGGAATTGAGCTCAGGCCCTTGCACTTGCCAGGGAAGCGCTTATTCCGCTTAGCCATCTCCCCAACCTCTACACAGGCAATTACTGTATTATATATCCCAATGTCGTACCAGTACTTACCTAACATAAGCCTTTTTCATAGAGCACCTGTGGGATGTGATAGTTTACAGGTGACTGCATGTATTACTTGACTGACTATTCTAACTCCATGCAGCACTCCCAGTAGGAATCACTGTTCTACACCCAAGGAAGCGGCCATTGCTTACCAACCAAGAGAACTAGATGTGCACTGCTATCTTCTGACTCCAAATTAAAATCACGAAAAATTTTAACATTTATACAGAGCTACCTCTTGTTTTACCCCCTTTTTATATACTCTGCTGCTTTGTTTTATAAAATCCTTAATTTACTCATTTCCTTCATGTGTTTTCTTAGGGAAGTTGCAGTCTTTAAACCTAGTAAGTGGACCTGGGTCACTGGAGTGGAATAGTCAGAAAAGTGAGGGGAAGCGCACCAAACAAACCGGACCTTGTACACCATTTTAAGTACTTCATCTTATCTCTACTACTAGTCGCAAATGTAATGAAATTTATTCTCTTCTTCAGGTGGTGAATACTCTACTGGGAAACAAAAAAGTACTCCACGAGTAAAAAGTATGCCTCCCAAGTTTAAGCGCCACCTAAATGATGATGATGTCACTGGTTCTGTGAAAAGTGAAAGAGTAAGTTGAGATTTTTTTGTTTCTTTGAGATGGCCTCATTATGTAGCCCAGGCTGGCCTCAAACTCTAGGCAGTCCTCCAGCCTTGGCTTCCCAAGCGCTGGGATTACAGGATTGAATCACCATGCCCAGGAAGTTCAGAATCTTAAGCTTTGAAATAAAGATTCAAACTATGTTTTTATTCCTTTTATAAATGCTAAATCTACAGCTTATGGCTATTGCAGTGGCAGAAAAGGAGCTGATCTCTTCCCTGTTCTGAAGAATCATGGCTGATTCCCTAAGACAAAAGATAGGTTAACAAGAAAAAACTGTGACAGATTTATTTGGTCATAGTTTTACATGACACTGGAGCCTTCAGATTGAAGATTTCAAAACCCAGAGTGAGCTGTCCATTTTTATATTTAGCTTGGATAGCCATATACAAAAATGATTGGACAGAACTGCTATTATCTAATATTGATAGCGGGGGGGGGACGACTCAGACAGCCTATCTCCACCTCTCTCAATGTCACTCCTTTTAATTGCTGGTAGGACTCTGTTTAAGATTGAGTTCTTAGGCTGGGGTTCGTATTTTTGGCGGAACCAGGGATTGAACTCAGGCCTTTGCGCTTGCCAGGGAAGCGCTTATTCCACTGAGCCATCTCTCTGGCCCTGAGTCCTTCACTTTGGGGTACAATGTTCTGGAGCACAACATTCTAACCTTATTTGTTCTCTTCATAGTAAACATTAAAAAGATTGATGGACCAACTGAATTGTTTCCATTATTGATCAAATCATTGTATGAACAGTTTCAAGAAAAATTTTATACAAATTGAAGTCTTATACAGAACTCTACTTAAATACATTTGTTCCCAGAATTTTTCATGTGAAAAAAGGTGCAAATAACAAAACAGCCTAGGCCAGCACTTCCAAATCTGTTAATGTTTCTTAGTGAAATATGTGATTATCTAACTAAATATGTAAATGAATTAGCTAATATCAGTGCAGGTGAGTTCTTCTCCAAATAAGTTTTGACACCAAACTTGATACCCATGGCCTACAATAGTTTTTGGAGTTGTAGATAATGAATTCTGGACCTGTGATTATCTCAGTGGTCCAGAATACCTTTATATAATGCTTCAAATGTAGTTCATTCCAGATACTCTACATAAATATGTATAAATCTAGGAATAGAGGTTTGTGTAGGTCAATGGTAGAGCGCTTGTCTGGCATGCAACAGGGCCTAAGTTTATTCCCTAGCATCTTAAGAATCAGAGAAAAGGGGAGAAGGAGGAAAGGAGGGAGGAAGAAACTGGAAATTACTATGTGCAGTACTTTGGATGACAACCTTTGATGTGATTGTTATAGAGAGATTACTGTTAATGCTGAAGAAATATTTGAATTAGTTTTCTTTTTCTAGCAATCTGAAACCATCCTCACTTTCTTCTTGTCATTATTTCATTTGCTGATTCATTAAATAAATATATATTGACCACCCACAATGTGCTAGGTGTTGTATTAGAATGCCGAGGACATAGGTGTGATCACTGCCCTTAGAAAGCTTTTAGTGCACATGTCTTTGTTTTATATGCTTTTTGTTTTTACAACCTTGCAACCTCAGAAGCTCATATTACCTACTCTTTCCAGCATTCAGCATTTTAAGATTTAGAATTACCTTTTAATGCAATCCAAAAAAGTTTTATCTTTCTCTTATTCTAACTCTTCCTACTTATTTTTTTTTCTAATTTGATGAGAAAATAGAGCCCATCAAAAGACTAATTGCTTCTTTCTTTTTCTTTTTTGTAGTAAGCTACATCCTCACTTTTCTTATTGTTTTAAGAAGGTCTTATTAAGTTTTTAGTAGTCTAGTTGTTAAGTTTTTAGTAGTCTAGGCTGGCTGACCTTAAAGTTGAGGTACATAGTCTACTTAGCCTTCCAGGTAGCTGGAATTATAAGTGTGTAGGCCACCAGGTCCAACACTAGATCTTTTTTCCCCTGGTACTAGGGATGGAACCTGTTTATTTTAAAATAAGTTTTATGTATGTATTTAAAAATACAACATACACCAGAAATGGTAGCACACACCTGTAATCTCAGCAGTCTTCAAGGTTGAACCAGGAGGATCACAAACTTGAACTCAGACTGGGCAACTTAGTGACTTAGATGAGATTCCCTCTCCAAAAAATAAAAACATAGTCTCAGTCAGTTCTACTGAAACTGTAACTATGTTATTTTCTCTTTACTTTGTGCTTTAATTACTGCCACAGTTTATTGTATAATTAGGATTTTAGATGCCATCAGAACTTAAATAAAATTGACAGTGTAACTAGAGCCTTCCCATTGGATATATGCCAGCTTGTAACATTTGATAACTGGTGTAATTATCTGTTAAAATTCTGTTACTCTGTTATTTTAATACTTTATTAATAAACAGTTCATATAACTTAGAGTTCACCTATTTAAAGTGTACAATCCATTTGGTTTAGTGTACTCACATTGTTGCACTCCAGCACCATAGTGAGTCCCGGATTTTCATCATCCCTAAAAGGAACTCTGGATAGCTCAGCAGACTAAAGTGCCTGTTTAGGCAGAGTGTGGCCCCAGCATGCTGTGGTGGCACATGCTTGTAATCCAGCGCTTGAGAGGCTGGGAGGATCATTATGAGTCCAATCTGTGTCATGAAACCCTGTAGACCCTGTACTAAATACAGAAAATAAATAAGATAAATGGAAGTCTGTACTATTCAGCAGTTATCAGTCACACTCATTCTTCCTCTCAGCCCCAGATAGCCAAAAATCTATAGATTTACCTATGTGGACATTTTATGTAAAAAAAACACAATTTGTAGCTTTTTTTGTTTGTTTGTTTGACATAACTGGGGATTGAACTCAGGCCCTTACGCTTTTCAGGGCAGGGCTTATTCCACTGAGCCTCTCCCTGGCACCAATTTGTAGCTTTTTGTGATTGGCTTTGTTAACTTAGTTTAATGTTGTGAGTCTTGTATGGCTCAGTATTTTATTCCTTTTTATTGATGGATCAAATTCCATTATACAGATGTACTACATTTAGTTATGTAGTAGTAGTTGATGGACATTGGTGTTTTGGTTATTATGAATGCCATGAATATTAGCATGCAAATATTGATATGAACACATGTTTTCCTTTGTCTTAGGTAGTGGCATGACTGGGTGTCTTAGTAACCTTACAACTCAACCCCTTAAGAAACTACTGTACTGATTTCAAGTGGTTGCAGAGTTTTTTTATTTCCACCAGCAATGTATAAGGGTTCCCACCTGCCCACAACATTCATGTCAATAGTTGTTACTGCAGCCTACAGTAGGCCTGAGCTGGGTCTTTTTTTTTTTTTTTTTTTTTCATGTAATCGGGGATTGAACTCAGGCTCATTGCCCTTGCCAGGGAAGCTCTTATTCCACTGAGCCATCTCCCCGGCCCCTGAGCAGGGTCTTAATTGTAGTCCAGTATGCTTTATTGACATTGTATCATTAACACTCATGTTTGTTCAATGAATGTGGAAATCACAGATTTTCATGTGCATTTCTGTTTACAACTATAATAATTACACTTCATCATCTAAAAAATCTAAAAATCAAATTGGATCATAGTCCATTTTGTTTTTATAACTTGAGACGCTTTTGTTTCACACTATTTTGAAACTATATTGTTAAGGATTATAAACATTTGTTGCTGCGAATTCACTTGGTGGATTGTGCATTTACCATTGTGAAGTCTTGTGTGATTGTTTAACTGTAAAATTTCTTGTTAAGATTACTAACTTTTAACAGTCTTTTGATTAGAGTTTGTTGATGTGTGTTCTCTATTTTTTCTACCTCTCCCTCATTATTTGACATTTTAGATGAACTTCTTGTAAATGGATATTAGCATGATTTTTTTCTTAAATTCCAGTCACATGTGGTCTTTGTTTTGAAAGGCACACTCAACCCATCCCCATTTGTGATGAGAACTAATAATATTTGGGTTTGGTCTGTGCCAGCTGGCTCCACTGCCAGCAGCGAATGTTCTCCACCCTGATCTGTACTTGGCTCTCCATTATCCTTTGGATCTCAGCTTAAATTTCACCTTTCAGAATGATTTTCCATGATAACCTAATCAGTCACTTTTTTGTGTAATGATTAAGATCTGTCTTGTTCAAACCTGGTAGTTGGTACTTAAAACAGTGCCTAGCACATAGAAAATGCTCAAGAATGCTTATGTGCATATTGAATATGTCCTTCCACTTTTTTCTCCTTATTGTGTTATTTTACATCGATATAGTGATATTTGTATTACATTTTCCTTCTTTTATGCCCATTACTGGAATATTTTTTATTTGTAAATAAAGTTTTATTGAAAATTCATTTCAGCTGGGCGTGGTGGTGCATGCCTGTAATCCCAGCATTTGGGAGGCTGAGGCAGGAGGATTGTTGTGAGTTCGAGACCAGCCTGAGCTACAAAGTGAGCTTAAGGCTAGCCTGAACTGCATAGTGAGACCTTGTCTCAAAAAAACAAAAAGAAAAAGAAAGAAAATTCATTTCATACATTTGTCTTTTATGTCACCACAGTATCAGATTTCAGGAGATTTTTCAGAGACAGTATGGTCATAAAGCCAATACTATTTATTATCTACTATCTGGACTTTTATAGAAAGGCCCCTGCTGTAGCAATAAGAAACCCACTTCAAAAAGAACAGTAAGCACAATTTCCTGACAACAAATAATAATATGTAGGAGAAAGAAGACCAATTGTATGGTAGAGTGGATATGAGCAGTTTTATGGGAAATTTTAATAGTGCTTGTATCCCATTTTTTTATTTTTTTATTTTATTGATATGCCTTTGGGGTCATATTCATTAAAATCACTGCCAAGATTAAAATCATAAGATTGGTCTACTTTACTTTCTTCTAAGAGTTTTACATGTTCAGGTCTTAGTTTTCATTCTAATATAATTTTATTTGGTCTAGATACATGATGTGACATAAAATTCCAATTTCAAGTCTGGAGATGTAGTTCAGTGGAAGAGTGCTTGTCTATTAATAGTACATGAGGTCGGGTTTGAGGACCTGTAGTACAAAAAATGAAGAGAGAGAGAGAGAGAGAGAGAAAAGATTGGATTTCAATTTTTCACATATGGAGATCCAGTTCTCTCAATATCATTTATTGATAAACACTGTCCATCGTGCCTACCTAATAACCTTGCCAAAGATCAGTTGACTGTATGTGTACTAACCAGTAGATACTATGGGTTCTGTATTATGCTCCATTGGTTAGCCATACTATCTTAACCACTTGAGTATTCTAATGCATTTTGAGCTTAGGAAATATGATGATTCCATTTTCTGTATTCTCATTTCTCAAGATTTTCTATTTTTTTATTTTATTGAGAAACAAATAGCAATGAGATAGTTTCAAAGCTGATTAATAGGACAGTTTCGATAATTAATATGTTATACATTGTTATCTTCTTAGTGGTTGTCCATAGTACAAGAAGCAGACAGGATATCCTGCCCAAACACTATTAGTACAAATCTTTCTACTTATTGAATTAAGCTAAAGTAGCTGTATATCTATCCTGACTATTCTGTATATACAAATACAAAATGGTCCTTCCTTTGTATCCCCTTTTTTTGTTTAGTCCTGTCAGAGATGGGTATTCCATTGGCATCTACATACTACAGGTGTGTGAATTCAGCAAAACAATCCAACACCGCAGCAGTCCATAATACCTTTACTGGATTATTTTCCCTCATTTCTCACTTGCCTCTAGAGTCACTAGGAAGTTTAGCAATTTTACTCCCTTTCTCTATTCTCTCTTTAGGTCTTTGTTACTAACTTTATATATATATATATTTTTTATTATTATTATTTATTTATTACAGTGTCGTGCTACACATCACAGATTCTTTTTTTCCGGGGGGGGGAGAGTCAGCTCAGCCCGCTCTGTGGGGAGGGGCTGGCATGGCATGTGGTGCTGGGAATCGAACCGTGGTCCCTGAGAGGCGCTTTAGACCGCTGAGCTATCTTGCCAGCCCTAACTTTATATTTTAATAGTAATGTTTAAACTGTGTTTTCTGTCACCACACCAAAAGCTGTGTGCTTCCCATTGCTTTATGGTTTCTAGCCCATCTCTGTCTGTTCATCCCTCTATCCCTTCTCCCTGCTTGCTTCCTTCCCTCCCTCCCTCCTTTCCTCCTCTCCTTCCTTCCACTTCTCACCAAAATGAATGCAAGTGTGTCTTTGCCTCCTCACTTCATGCTCCCACCCCCAGCTTCAGAGCTTTGCTAGGAATAGTTTTTGGTTTTTTAATTTTTTTTTTTTTTTTTTGTCTTTTTGAGACAGGGTCTCGCTATGCAGTTCAGGCTGGCTTTAAGCTCACTTTGTAGCTCAGGCTGGTCTCGAACTCACAACAATCCTCCTGCCTCAGCCTCCCGAGTGCTGGGATTACAGGCATGCGCCACCACGCCCGGCTAGTTTTTGGTTTTTTAAAATCTTACCTTTATTATACCTTTTCTTTTTCAATAGCTTTATCTTGCATATAATATCTTCTTATCGACAATCACTTAAATTTGTCCACATATTTTATTAGATTCTTTGATTGTATTCATCTCTAAAAAATCATTATTTTGGCTGTTGTCACTTCTTCAGTAATTTCCTCAAAAAGGTACATAGGTGAAGTTTTCATTTTGTATTTTATTAAAAAAACAAACAGACCAAAAAAAAAAAAAAGTGTTGGCCCTGTCCCTGGGGAGCGCTGAGCCCGTGACTGAGACTGAGTGTGATAATGCAGGTGCGTGTAATCCCAGTACTTGGGAGGCTAAAAAACAGGAGGATCACTATGAGTCTGTTCTACAGAGTGAGACCCTGTAGACCTTGTACTAAATACATAAAATTTAAAAAAAAAAAATTTAATTTCCAGAAATTTATAACACCACAAATTTACCATCTTGAATTTCTGGTGATCAGAAGTCCAGAATGGGACTCATGGGGCTAAAAATCAGGGTGCCAGAAAGACTGTTTTCCTTCTAGGTCTAGGAGAAAAATTGTTTTCTTGCCTTGCAAGCTTTTGGAGGCTTTTTGACTCTGGCCCTTCCTGTGTGTCTCTCTTCCCCTCTATCCCTCTCCCTTCTTTCTTTTCCTCTCCCTTCCCTCTTTCCTGTCTTCCTACTTGGCTCTGTTAGCTTGGGCCCATAAGAGTAATCCAGGAAACATGCAGGTTAACTCATTCGCAGATTTTGGTGATTCAGGCATGGAGAGTTATTAATTGTTCTGCCTACAAGTGAAAACTGTTTAAGTTATTTTATGTCTGAAAGTTCTGGTTTTGCTGTTGTTTAGTCTTCATTGGGAATTTTTTCTTCCCTTTTGGATACATAGTAAGGTCAGCCTCATTTTAAGGAAGATTATTCTATTTTAGAAGATAAAAATATGAAGTTGCTTTTTGTTTTGACGTGCAAATTTATGTAGAGCACAGCTCTACATAGTAGGTGAACTGTGTCAGTTATTAAGCCTTCCTCTCAGCTCTGAGGTTCACTCCTCTATTCCACTTTATTTGAACTCTAGAAACTTTTTTCTTTCACTTGGCTCCCTGTTAAGTTCTGCTACTAGAGAGAGACTGGGAGGAAGGAGAAAGAAGGGATTGTACCTTCTTGGCTACCTGCACTGTCAGCTGTGGAATTATAAGCATTTCTTTAGAACATAGGCAGATTTGTTCCATGCCTTTTAGTTTCCAGTAAGTGTATGTAATTATTCTCTCTGCCTGGAACCTTACAGTTAAATGTCACTAGTATAGGAAACTTGTTTCATTACTCCTCTTTGAAGTTTTTTTAGGACTTACACATCTGAAAACTCAAAATCTTTTTCTTTTGTTTTTTTTTTGACAGAGAAATCTTTTGGAAGATGATTCAGATGAAGAAGAAGACTTTTTCCTGTAAGTTTTCATTCTCTTACTGCTTTATCAAGATATAATCAACAAATAAAATACATAATGTGGTGCCTTAATTCTCAAATTTGATTCTTTCCAAAGTTCTGGCCACAAACAAAGTTGGGCAAGAACTGAATCAAATTTAGTAGTTAGTTTCATTGTTGACCTTATGGAGAAATGTGATTTGGTGCTGGTCCAGTTCAATTTGCAACTAGAATTATAGAAAGAATTGAGGGCTGGGGAGATAGTGCAGTACAATAAAAAGTGCAGGGTCCTGAGTTTAATCCCCAGTACCACCAAAAAAAAAAAAAAAGGTATCTCTATATATTTAAAGTGTACAGTGAATTTTGTTATACGTGCTATAAACCTCTGAGATCATAATGAGAATAAAATGACAGCTATCATGGCGATCTTTTTCCATAATTTGTATTTTCTGGAATTTTTATAATGAAATCATGCAGTTACTTTCCCCATTTTTTACTGGCATCATTTGCTGAGCCTCATTGTTTTGATATTCAATCGTGTATTGATAGTTGTTTTTTTTTCCCTAAGTAGTATTTATTCCACCATGTAAATATGCTACTATTTATCTCTTCACTAGTGTGTGAATATTTGCGTTGTTTCCAGTTTGGGGCTATTCCATATAAAGCTGCAATGAATATTTACATATAGCGGTGGTAGTGAACCTGTGACATGCTTCTTGTGTTGTTCTCCTTTGAGATAAAAGGTGTCAATGTGTGTGTTGTTCTTTTCTGCACTAAAATTTCAGTAGTCAGGTTTAATTATAGTATTGACGCTTTGCAATAAAGAAGTAGCTTTTGGATTACAGTGTAGGCACTTATTTCTAAAAGGTTAACCATCACTGGCATATAGGTTTTTGTGTGGACATATGCTTGCATTTATCTGGGTAAATTTCTGTGAGTATCTGTTGACCTGCTTTTTGTCCCTGGGACCAAATACATGACATGCATAATTTATGTGAGGAGAGGTTTTATTGGCTCATGGTTTCAGAGGGCTTCCTCCATAAGCAACTTGCAGAAATAGCATGGCAGTTGGGGGGTCAAGCAAAACTGCGTCGTTCCTAGCAGCCAGAAAGCAGAGCAGGAGGAATAGTACCAAAGTGTAAGGGGCCAAGGATCAGATATGACCCACCCAATAGTTTGGTTTACTGATCCCCTTGGCAAGTTTCAAGCCAGTCAAATTGACAGTCACTTCCCGTTTTCAAAAGTTCTGTTACCTTTTTTGCCTTTTTTTTTTTTTTTTTGCCATCCCCCCATTCCTTTTTCTCTTTGAAAAATATCCCCCATCTTTCTCTTATCTTTTATTTTACTCATTATTTATATTTTGGGTTTCTCATATAAGAGACACTATATGATTTTTAAGCTTGTGTATCTGAGTTTCCTTAATACTGTAGTCTTATCTCACCATGTATTAAAATAAAAATAGATCAACAATCCAAATGTTAAAACATTCATTCTACTAGAAGATAAAGTAGGTAAAAATTCTTAAAGATACAGATGTAAGCAAGGACTTTTTGAGCAGATCCCCAATGGCACAAGAAATAATACCAAGAATCAATAAAAGCTTCTGAATGGTAAAATAAATAACGAACAGAGTAAAGAGACCTATGGAATGGGAAAGAATTTTTGTATCTTCTCCTCAGACAGGACTAACATCTAGAATGTCTAGAATATACTAAGAACTCAAAAAAATGTGACACTCTCCCAAATAAAGACCCATCCAAGCCGGCGTGGTGGCGCAGGCCTGTAATCCTAGCACTCAGGAGGCTGAGGCAGGAGGATTGTTGTGAGTTCGAGACCAGCCTGAGCTACAAAGTGAGCTTAAGGCCAGCCTGAACTGCATAGTGAGACCCTGTCTCAAAAAGACAAAAAAAAAAAAAAAAAAAAAGACCCATCCAAAATGTGTATCCGAAATGAATCAACATTTCTCAGAAGTACATATGGCCAATAAATACGTGGAAAAAAATTTCAACATCACTGGGATTTATACAATTCTTGTAAATCTTTTCATTAATACATATTTTAGTATGTAATGATTATACTCATTGTAGGGAGTTGGTACAGGTGTACATCTTAATTCTTTTTTGTGCCCTATCCCTCCTACTTCACTGGGCATTAGAGAAATGCACATTAACATAACCCAGATTCCATCTTACTCAAAAAATAATGATCATCAAGAAATGAAGTAGTAATACATGCTGGCAAGGCTTTGGGGGGAAAAGGAGCCTTTCTGCATTTTTGGTAATAATACAAACTAGTATAATCAGTATAGAGATTCTTAAAAAAAAAACTAAAAATAGAAATTCCATTCAACTTAGCTCTTCTCCTTCTAGGTATTTTCCCAAAAGTGTTAAAGTCATTAAAATATTATAGTGGTACATGCATACCCATGTATAGCAACACATATGTATTTAAAACTGGGAAGTGGCCTGTATACCCATTAACAGCTGAATGGATGAAGAAAGTATAGTACTTAGATGCAATGGAATACTACCCTGCTATAAAGGATAAACTTTTTAAAGTCTCATTGAAGAAGGGTTTTCCAATCCAGTGTTACTGAGATTTTTACCTACTTGTTTCCTAAGAGTTTTAGGGTATTGATTTCTAAATTTAGGCCTAAATTCATCTTAATTTTTTGTACATAGTGAGGTAAGGATAGAAAGTTTTTCTTAGTCTACTTGTTCCTTAATCATTTGATGAAAAGATTTTCCTTTATCCCATCCCATCACTCTGATATCTTGCCAAAATTTGACTGATCTGACCAATTCTTGGGAATTATACTTAGAAAGTGTTTATCTACAGGTCTAGGTTTGTATCTGTGAAGTCAGGAAACACAACAGTGTTGTGTTTTCCCTGAGGATTTATACAGAGGGATATACTTGAGGAAACATTTACATACTCCTTTATTCAATTACTATAATATTTTTGTGGAGACTGGGCTTTTTTCTTAAATGGAAATATTTTATAAAAATTAATTGAAGTACTGGGGAGATAGCTCAGTAGAATAAGTGCTTGCCTGGCAAGCACAAGGGCCTGAGTTCAATCCCCAGTTCCGCAAAAAAAAAAAATGAAACCCCAAAACTGATGATATAAGTTTATAGAACAAAAAACAAGTCCAATAACAGAAAATACTATCAGTTTTGTCAGGAACATCAAGATGATACAGGGAGATAATTTTTACAGGTTATAAGATTCCCATAGAATCTCAAAACTAATTGCCTACATTGGCATGTACGGTGAGAAGAAGCCTTAGACTAAGCAATGGCTACCTGTCAAAAAAGAACTCAGTATTGAGAAGAAAGCCAGATTTGGGTAAATACATGATTACCTGAATTTAAGTTTGATACCCTTCTGTGAGAATTGCTCTTACTGGCCAACAGTGATCCACCCCTTAAGTAATACATCTTCCAAAGGACCTAACAACCAAGTTGGCAGAATGTTTGAAATGCAGGTCCTACACTGTATTCTGTTTAGTGAAAAATACATAAACAAAAATGAAGTTACTAAAGCAGTTTTTTAAAAGTACTTGTGTAGCAGGGTTCATAGTACTCAAAAGGTAAAACAACCCATGCCCATCGATATGGAGAATACATAAAAGGGATACTGTTCAGCTTTTAAAAAGAAATTCTTTTACATGTAGCAATATGAATGCACATTGAAGACACAAGGTTGAGTGATGGAAGCCAGTCACAAGGGGGGAAATTTAATCCAATATAGTCCAGTAGTCCATAATAGTGGTGGGTTATACATAGGACTGGCAATGTCAGAAGTTGTTGACTTGAACCTTTTACAGCTCAGCATATTAATATGGCTTTACCTTTTATACCTCATTTTTATACTTTTCTGCTGGATGATTAAGACCAAGATAAAGCAAGACCTATATAATAAGAAATGTAACTTTTGGCGGGACCAGGGATTAAACTCAGGCCCTTGAACTTGCCGGGCGAGAACATATTCTACTGAGCTATTTCCCCAGCCCCAAGAAATGTAACTTTTGTGTCTGTACCATTCAGTTTTACCAGTACCAGTATCATATAGTTCTCTACAGTGAATGACGGGCTCATGTTTAAAATTCAGCTTGAATTGTATATATGGATGTGTGAGTTGGGTTTTGACTGATGCTATTATTACTAATATAAAATGGATATTTTATTTTCAGAAGGGGACCATCTGGACCAAGATTTGGACCTAGGAATGATAAAATCAAGCAGTAAGTTCTTGAGATACTTGTTTCTTTAAAAGATTGTCATGTTTCTATGTGAACCAGAGTTTGGAAAACTACAGCTTGTGAACCAAATCTGACAGTCTGTCTTTTAAACAGTTTTATTGGAGAATAGCCATACCCATTTGTTTTCATATTATCTATAGCAGTGTTTGAGGTACAATGGCATAGTTAAATAGTTGGCCTAAGTATCTAAAATATCTGCTGTCTGTGTTTTACAGAAAAAATTTCAATTCGAAATATAAACTAAATATGACTCCTATTTAGTTTATATTGTAAAATCCTACCTGTATTTACTTCATAAAGCTACCCCTAAATTTATAGCTCAGAAAATAGGTTTTTTTTTTTCTTGCTTACCTTATTTGAAATCAATTTAGCATAATCTGAAGATATATTTTGGTTTATTTTCTGTAGCTTGATTACCATTTTCAGAATCAGAATAGAATGCAGGGCCAGCAAGATAGTTTAGCAGACCAAAGCACTTGCTTAGGCAAGCTTATACAAGCACAGGGCCCGTGGTATGATCCCCAGCACCGCTTGCTGTGCCATCCCTGTTCCTAGCATGCCTGTAATCACAGCGCTTGGGAGGCTAAAAGAAGGATCACCACAAGTCCCAAGTTGCACAGTGACAGCCTGCAACAACCAAGTATGTGGAAAAAAACAAAAAACCCTTTTGGTGTATATATTACTTGATGATAGATGAGTGTGCTGTAGTGAGTTTAGCTAATATTGGAAAAGTATGGGTCATGACAGGAAGAGAAAAGGAATGGACAGAACAGAAAATTGAGGGAAGGCCCTAAAAACTGACCAGCCTACAAAGTGTGACAGGCTTTGAAAGATAAGCGGAATGACCCAGACTCAGGATCTAAGGAAGGATGATCGTCACTGCCTTGGTATAGCTGGGAAGGTAATGTAGTAAAGTCCTCAGTTACTGCTCAGATATTTGGCTTTAATTTTAATTAAGTAACTCTTGATGTGAAGCAGTGTATTCACTTTAGCCTAATCAAGATAGGGAACTAGAGTACAGGTTGAGTAGTCCATATCTGAAATGTGTAACCCCCTGGGTGTGCTGAGCCATTGACCAAATCGGCGTAGTAGCCCAGTCCTGTAATCCCAACACTGGGGAGGCTAAAACAGAAGTTCATTGAGTCTAGACTGTGAATCAAGACCCTGAAATGTGTAGATCACCAGAAATATTTAGAATTTTAGATATTTTGGGTTTTGGAATATATACATAATGAAATATCTTGGGGAGAGGACCCAAATCTAAACATGAGATTAATGTATGTTTCTTATATACATATCCTAAGATGATGTTGTACAATGTTTTTAGTTTAACTGCATTTTGACCACATCCTGTCACAGGAGATCAGGTATGGAATATACTGTGGTGCTGTATCAGCACTAAGAAGTTTCATATTTTGGAGCATTTCAGATTTTCAAAATAGGAATGCTTAATGTGTACCAACAAATTAATGTGAGTACTATTCTAAATGTATTAACTTTCTTTTGCTGTATAACAGATTAAAACCTTGACATCTAAAAGCAATGCATGTTTATCATCTTACAGTTTCTCTGGGTCAGGGGTTCCAGGACTGTTTGTGTGAGTCCTCCACTTAGGCTTTCATAGGCTGTAATCAAGATGTCACAAGATAGCCGGGCGTGGTGGCGCATACCTGTAATCCCAGCACTAGGGAGGCTGAGGCAGGAGGATTGTTGTGAGTTCGAGACCAGCCTGAGCTACAAAGTGAGCTTAAGGCCAGCCTGAACTGCACAGTGAGACCCTGTCTCAAAAAAGACAAAAAAAAAAAAAAGATGTCACAAGATGTACAACCTTACTTGAGGCTTTTGACCATGTTCAGGTGGTTATGGACAGAATTCCTTCCAGAAGACAAAATGTCCACTGCTTCAAGTATTTGATTTAACCAGTAAAGATACAAGCTGCTTTCAGATTTACCCAGTTTGTTACTTATAAAATGAGAAAGGGTAATCGAAAGTGCCAGCTCCCAGGGTCAGTGTCCCACACACTGAAAATGAGGATGCCCAAACAAAAGAGCCAGATAGATACAGGACCAGTTGTAGGCTGCCCTGTGATAAAGGAGCTATTTTTGTACTGCAGCTAAGTGATTTTTATAGTCTGCAGATATAACCTATTGAAAGTTGTAAGAGTGCTAAATTATCTGACAGTTTCCTAGGTTGACATTGGTGATTACAAGAAGGTAACCTCAATGGGCCTCTATTCTCTCTTAGAATTCTCTCAGGGTTCCAGAGCATTCACAAGACATATGGCCTATCTGCAAGGGCACTAATGTGTAATGGCAAAGCCATTGCCCTGCACTGAGCCACTGGCTTTTGTACCCACCTAGTGATCTTATTGTCTTATACCTAAGTTATCACTACCAAGGGGAACCCACGGAGAACACATTTGGTGGTTGTCTTGTCTGACACCCTTTTCCAGGGTGAACCTACTAGTAGAGTATGACCTATGGGGTCTTTCGAGTATGATTTTTCTAGCTAAACCCTAGAACTATCATCAGTTATACTAAGAAGTCATTACAGAATATGTCTATGTAAGAATGACACATGCACAGATATATAAACTACATATATACACAATAACTTCGTTAATCACAGAACTTTAAAAAAATAGAGCTAAGAGCTGGCAAGGTTTAGTTAGGAATTAGTGATCAAATGCACAGATTAAACCTTGATGGTTCAACCTCATGAGTGTCTTTCTAGTCAGGAACTGACTCTTCAGTGTGCCTAAGATGACAGAGGACAACTTGCCACACGACTTGCTAAGAAAAACTCCCTGGCATTAGTCAGTGGCCTACATTGGTCAGTGTCTTAAGGTATGTTATCACCACTTAAAATTTGTAACATCTCAGCATAGGGCATTTCTTGGCTGTATAGATCAGCGACATACCTTTATTTGAATTTGGACACTGTTAATGTTGATGAGAGATTAATAAAAAACATACTCAATATCACTTTTCAGGGAATATTTTAGTGAAAATATGTTAAATACTCATATGACTATAGAATTTCTAATTCTCTTTGACATGTTTCTTTTTGGGGGGGTAAAGTGGGCTTTATTAATGATGTGCAATGGCAGCGAGCCAGGGCTCCCAAGACCTTTCCCCTTCTAGGGGGCCTGGGATGGAAGCTGTGAGAGGGAGATTCTCAGTGTTGGGGTGAGTAGGGCAGTGATTTCTACAGCATGGCCACTCTGTTCCTCTTGTCTTATTGGGCTGTTGGGGGCCACTTGCTCCTTGGAGGCCACATGGACCGTGAGGTCTACCACACTGCTGCTATAACCAAACTCCTTGTCATGTCAGGAAATGAGTTTGGTAAAGTAGTCATTCAGGGTGATACCAGCCTCAGCATCAAAGGTGGAGGAGGGAGTGTCACTCTTGAAGTCACAAGACACAACCTGGTCCTCGGTGTAACCCAGGATACCTTTGAGGGGACCATCTGACGCCTGCTTCACCACCTTCTTGATGACATCATATTTAACCACTTTCTCCAGGCAGCAGGTCAGATCCACCACTGACACATTAGGAGTGGACACACAGGAAGGCCATACCTGTGAGCTTCCCATTCAGCTCCAGGATGACCTTGCCCACGGCCTTGGCAGCACCAGTGGATGCAGGGATGATGTTCTGGGCAGCCCCACGGCCATCACACCACAGCTTCCCAGAGGGGCTGGCCACAGTCTTCTGGGTGGCAGGGATGGCACAGACTCTGGTTATGATTCCCACCACAGTGCCAGAGTTGTCATGGATACCTTGGCCAGCTGGGCTAAGCAGATGGTGGTATAGGAAGCATTGCTGACAATCTTGAGGGAGTTGTTGTACTTCTCGTGATTGACACCCATCACAAACATGGGGTGAAAGGGGCAGAGATGATAACCTTTTTGGCACCACCATTCAGGTGAGCCCCGGCTTTCTCCATGGTGGTGAAGACACGCGTGGACTCCACCATGTACTCAGCACCAGCATCACCCCACTTGATTTTGGCAGGATCTTGCTCTTAGAAGATGGTGATGACCTTTCTGTTGATGACGAATTTCCCATTCTCAGCCTTGACAATGCCTGGAACTTGCCATAGGTGGAATTGTACTGGAACATGTAGACCATGTTGTTGAGGTCAATGAAGGGATCATTGATGGCCACAGCATCCACCTTGCCAGAGTTAAAAGCAGCCCTGGTGACCAGGTGTCCAATACAGCCAAATCCATTCACTCTGACCTTCATCTTGTCTGGATCGCTGCTGGCTGCATGGGGAAAGGGGGCTGTTGGCAAGCATGCATGAGCAGGAGAGCCTAGGCTTTTTCTTTGATCTTAAATTAAGTAATAGTACTCTAAATCCAACTCTTGTGAATTTTAAATATTCTGTCACGGTCTCCTGACTTCAGCCTTGGTCAGATCAGCTTCCTATAACAGCAGTATGTATGAGTTGCAAAAGTACAACACAATTATAAAAATTTTTTTGTCAGCATTACCTTAAAAGGTCACAAGATGGGGATGTTAACTGTGAAAAGAATTTATTTACAAAATAAGGGATGAGTATATGTGTAGTACAGAGCGTGAAACTCTTAATAGAACAACACTGACACTTATCAAGCATGTGCAGAGCATCAGGATTCTGCTAAATGTTTGAAAAACATGATCACATTTAATTCTCACAAGTGAAACAGTTATAAGGCTGAGGAAATGAAAATAATTTCCATAACCACATGCATAGTAAATAAAAGGCAAAAGATTTATACAATCTGAAGAGAAACCAGAGTATTCATGCATAGTAAGTGGTCATGTGAACATAGGAGCCAAGACCTCTGCACTCCACCACGCAGGTTACCTGGTGATGGTCTGAACAGTGGCACTTTAGGAACACAGGTGTCAGAGGATAAAAAAATGATATTAAATATGATTTCCTTTCTGTGTGTCTTTATCTTTACCTAGTTATGTCCTATCTTCTACTAAATGATTTGAAGATCATAATATAAATTTCCACTTCTCTTTTCCAAACTTGCTGTTCCTTTGAGTTCTTAATTTTCTGTTTTAGTTGCCATTCAGATCTTTTATTTTTCTTGTACAGAAGTTGTGTCCTGCATACAGAATCTTCTTGAAATGTAAAAACACAATTAGATTTTGTCTTACTGAGTAAAATTTATGCAGTCATTGGATTGAGAATAGTGCCAATGGATAGTAACTTGTGAGAAAGAAAATATTTCTCTACTCACTTAGTAAATTAAATATGGAAGGGCTCCCCTTAGCAATAGGGATTTGTTACATGTGAGGCCTGTTGCTGAGGTAATATCTGATAATCTAGAAATAATTAATCTAGGATTGTATGGGTTCTGTTCTGATTAATTGGCTTTTTTTCACACAAATTCTAGAACCATACCTATTCAGTTTTTTGGTTCTGTTTTAAAACCATACATAATACAGGTATATTTATAGCCATAAGTATAATTTGATCATATTTAGAAGCGGTAGCACATTTTGTCTGTTCCTTGTTTTTCTTTTTTCTTTTTTTTTTTTTTTTGTGGAACCAGGGATTGAACTCAGGCCCTTGAATTTGCCAGGGAAGCACTTATTCCACTGAGCCATCTCCCTGGCCGCCATTTTGTCTGTTCCTGTCCTGCCATACTACCTTATTTTAGGCTGTTATCACTTACATGAGATGAAAAACAAACACCTGAGAATTTCAAGATTCACCCTTGATAAAGGGTACATTTGTTTCTGTTTTATAGTTGCATAGAGGCTTCAAGAGCCTGTTGACATCTATAATCTCTGCTTTTCTTGAAGAGCTCACTTCATTATGTAGGATTTACACTGAATTTGTACACTTATTTAGCAAGTATTTATGGAGTATCTACTCTGCCTTAAGCACCATTGTAAACAGATAAGCATTTAAATCAGAAGTATTTTTAAATTGGTGTTAAATGCTAAAAATGAAATTCAGAAGTATAGTAGAACAGGCTGTTTCAAAACTTTAAGGTGAGTTAACATAAAGCCTTCCTTGTACATTTGAATATAAGTTCCATAAGATATGTAATTATAACTTGTTGTTTTCTTAGTACCTAACATAGTACATTATGTAGTAGGGACTCGTTATTCGTTGAATAAATTGATTAGCTGCATAAATATTTATGAAATTGTTCCTACATAGAAAAAACACTTAGGGCTGGAGAGATGGCTCAGTAGAATAAGTGCTTCCCTGGGAAGCACAAGGGCCTGAGTTCAATCCTTGGTTCTGCCCAAAAAAAAAAAAGAAAACAAACACTTGTAGCTCTGTTTAGAAAACTAGATCTGTAGCAAAATATTTTAGAGATTTTAAAATGTGTTTGAGCAGAAGAGAATTCTATGTGTCCCTGCTTGGTTGAGCTTCTCTCTTCCATTTCTTTCAATGCAATGATGCCTGGACAGCAGGAACTCTGAAAGTTGTGATGAGTCCCTAAGGCTCTGCGCAGATCAGTGGTACATGTAATGCTCTGAAAAGACCACCAGAGGGGAGTGGTTTTCAGCTTCCTTAGTGACTACCATTGACTGGCAGAGCACTTGAGGGTCTACATGGATCTCATTGTGTTTTTAAAACAAAACTCTTTGAAGAAGTAGCTCAGTGATAGGAGAAGGATAGAACTCTGTTAAATTTACATAGAACCATGCCTCAACCCTAACTCTAGGTTAGCTTGAGGGATAGTATGGAGTAGAAGACAAGAAATGTGTGAAAGTTTTTTAATTTTCCCTACTGACAATGAATATACTTCTTCCCCACAGAGAAATACAGTTGCATATCTGTATTTACATAAATATTTACATATATTTAATATTTATTTAGTTGATGATAACACTTTAAATAGTTTTGAATCATAAGAACCATGAGTTCATTCTGTTTCTCTTTTTAAATATTTAATTGCCATAACTTATTTCATAAAGTAACTAATCTTTAGACACTCAAAGCAATAGATGTATCTCTTGAGATAACTCATACTTGACAATGTAGTTGAAGACCAATGATTAATTTTTAATTTTAGCTTTTATGAAACAGTCTGAAATTTAGATAAGATACACCATTTCCTAAGATAGAGGAGGAAAACATTTTTAGCTTAAAGAATCACAGAGTATTTTTCATTTTTGTTTTCTGACCAGTACTTCAAAACATTTCCTGAGTGTTCCCAGTTGTCTTACACTCTGTTTATGGTTAGGAAAAAACTGGTAAGCAGTGAAGAGTTATATCCATTGAACATCAGTGTCTCTTTAGGGTGTGCCTTACATTTCCACTTTGGACATTAAGTATTCTCCATAAGCCTTTATCCAACCTGTGCAAACACTTTTGTTAGCCCTTGTGTGTGAAATACTTAGCATAGATAGGTTATTGCTGTGCATGCTGCTTCAAGAGCCTGTTGACAAGAAAATGGAATGTTTAAGAGTAAAAGGGTCAAAGAGTCAAGCTGTTTGACTAAGTTCTGCAGTTATTAAGCATTCTGACTAAATTTGCTTATTTGTTAGATTTATTAGGAACAAAACTAAAACTATGTCTCAGTTAAGTATTAATTTATATTGTGTTGTATTTATTGTAATGCTTGGGATTGAACTCAGAGCCTCACACAGTGCTCTACCACTGAACTATATCCCCATTCAGATAGGGTCTTGCTAAATTCCCCAGACTGGTCTTTAATTTTGACTGTTTCCTATCTCAGCCTCCCAAGTAGCTAGGATTACAGGTATGCACCTGTGAAGACATTCGTGTTCTCATTATTTTTTATTATCATTATTTTTTTTTTCCTCTTAGTACCAGGGATCAAACCCAGGACATTGCACTTGCCAGACAGTGTCTGTTGTCTTTAATTACCTGAGCACTCAAGCTCACAGATGGAAGAGCATTACTTATTTAGATTTATAGTTTAAAAGTAAACTGTAATTCTCTCAGCATTTTGTGCTATCATGTCTAATAAAAGTTTCAAAAGTAAGTATTTTAAGAGTGATTTTATCTTTTTTAAAACTAGTGTTCAGAATCAGGTGGATGAAGTTATTGATGTTATGCAAGAAAATATCACCAAGGTAATTGAAAGAGGGGAGAGACTAGATGAACTACAGGACAAGTCAGGTACGACTTCTTCACCGATTTCTTGGTATTAATCTGTTTTGCTAATTTACATCTTCCACTTCTGTAGCCAATGTTTAGGAATATTGGCTTAGGAAGTTAGCATTTTATTCTTGAGATTATGGTTTTTATGGTTTAATTTTAGCTTCTTTTACTTCGAACTGTACTACTGGTTATATTCTTTATTGCTCAATTGACAGTAGAGAATTTTTAAATTTATTATTGAAGAGTTCAGATATTTTTTCCTTTTACTCTTGTATCAGTGTGCTTTGTGTTTCCAACTGTCTTAACCATATTTTTTCTTTCTGAAATTTGCTTCAGATTTAGCTTATATTTTTAATCTGTGCATTCTCTAGTAACTTAGTGACCTTTCTTTAGTGGCAAATGTTAGTGTCATCCTTATATCAGTTCCTGGTGGAGTGTAAGCACTCACATGTGGAGTGAATGACGCATGGCTGGCTGACGGATAATTCATGCTTTCTCTGGTAATTTAGTAGCTTTTCTTTACTGACAGGTGTTAGTCTTGGTGCCCCTTCCTGGCATGTGTTGTTCACTTGTACTGTTTAGTAAATAGCTGAATACCTGATTAATTCTTGACAGAGTTGCTTGACCAAAAAACTTACAATTTTTTCTTAAATAGCCAGTTGCTTTGGGTTTCTAAAAATTTTATTTTCTCCATATCTGATTTTTTTCTAGAGATTTGCCAATTATTTATTTATTTTTTCCTGGTGCAGGGGACTAAACCCAGGGCCCTTACACACCACATGGAAAGAATATACTCCAATACTGAGCACCATGCCCAGCCCCTGCTATTCATATTTTATTGTCTTTTAAACATTTTTATTAATATGTGTTTGTAGAATATAATGGTTACATTAATCATGGGGTGTTGATACACATATTTTAATTCTTTTTATGTGACCTTCCCCTCTTCGACCTCTCGGTCTCCTTACCATTTGCAAAGTATCTGTTTCCATGTAGTGTTCATATTTTTGTTGTTGTTGGTGTGTGTGTGTGTGTGTGTGTGTGTGTGTGTGTGTGTGGTTTGTTTTGTTATTACTGGGGATTGAACTCAGGACCTGGTACTTGCCAGGCAGGTACTGTGCCACTGAGGTATCTCTCCAGCCCTCATGTAGTGTTGATATTTTTGCCTATTTTCTTGCCAGATTCATTTAGCCATTGAAGCCATGGAGAGGTTGTCCTAATCTACCGTAAAAGTAGATTGACCAGACTGACCTGTAGCTGTACTTTGCATTTTATATTGGTTTTTTTCTTTTTTACAGCGTAGAATGGCAGAATTTGTGGGTAGAGGACAAAGAGTATGTTGCATTCATGTCTAAAAAGGAACACATTTTCAGAAGTGGAAATTAATATTTTCTTGTCTTTGTGTGACTAGATAAAAGAATCCTGTTATGTCATTTAATCCTTCTCTCCATCCTCTATGTGATATAGAAAGCTTATCGGATAATGCAACGGCTTTTAGCAACAGATCCAAACAGCTACGAAGGCAAATGTGGTGGCGCGGATGCAAAGTAAGTAAGTCAAAAGACACTGCACAGATTGGTTAGCACCTCAAGTTGTATTCATAGACATTAAGCAGCAAGCCTGGAAAACATAAGGCTTGTGAGGGTGGGGACGGTCACTGTCTTACTTATTATCCCTTTTGAACCTGGAACAATTAAAAAAAAAGAAAAAAAACTTAGAAGAGTCTAGCAATTCCTAAAAGCATATTTTCATAGATCACTTCAAAAAAAATAATTCATATTCTACTTTTTTTTTTTGGTGGAACCAGGGATTGAACTCAGGCCCTTGTTCTTGCCAGGGAAGCATTTATTCCACCGAGGCATTTCCCCAACCCCTCACATTCTATTATTATTTGCCTCTGGACTTATTATAACAAATAAACATTTTAAAACTTATTTCAGTACTTTTGGAGCATCCTTTGTCATTATAGAGCAATATTTTTTAAATGAAATGGGAGGTACAGAAAAATATGTTTTTATGTTAAGAGGGGAAAAATATATCTCTTATTCCAAGTGGGATCAAGGGAGAAAAAAAAATTCCATTATTCCAGAGCAATAAGAAAGAAATTTTTAACAAGGAAAAGAATGGAATCACTAGACGCTACTATATTTCTGCCAAACATTTTGTGAAATGAATTTACTCGATAAATAAAGTGCAGCTAGCCATACATGGTGGCACACACCTGTAATCTCAATAGTCTGGGAGGCTGAGGATTGCAAGTTTGAGCCCAGCCCAAGCAATTTAGTGACTTAGGAAGACCTTGACTCAAAATGAAATGGAAAAAAAGTCTGGGAATATAGCTCAGTGCAAAGGTTTTAATTCAATCTTTAGGACTTCCAGAAAGAAAAAAAAATACATATATTTAAGTAGGAACTATTTCTTTGTAAGTTTTTTTTTTTTTTTTTTTTTTTTTTTTTAGTGGCTTTGATGTCAATATTTTTCTTGATTCTGGGTGTAACTTTTGGCTTTGGTAAAAAATATAAACATGAGCTCATTGTTTTTAGCCTGTCCTTTTCAGGTTCAGCAATAATTTTTTAAACCTGACTTTGCCTTGTGCTAAGGATTTCTTCCAAGAGTTGCCTTGGATTTACTTAGTTTTGTCCACCTGCTAAACGTTCTTACTTCCAGAAATAAAATGAGGAAAGAAAGAAGCATTGTTCATTGTTTCCTTTGTCTAGAATGTAGATTTTCTATTATAAATTATTTATTCATTAAAGAATAAACCTTCTTTAATTATTTTTATTTCTAGCAGAGTTTTCTGTTCTCTAGTATGGAAAGAGAAAAGATTCATGAGCTACTCATCTTTTCTCCCGTTGGCATCCATACCCATATTTTTGTTTTGTAATTCATGGTGGATCAACTCAAAAGGAATAGCTTTCTTTTTCTTTTTCTTTTTTTGCAAAACCGGGGATTAAACTCATGCCCTTGCACTTTGCCAGGGAAGCACTTATTTCACTGAGCCATCTCCCTGGCTCTTTAGCTTTCCTTTTAAAATTTAAAAAATGAATTATGTTTTCAGTGTCTATATGACCTTTGGTAACCACTAATAGCATCAGCCATGTAATACACATTGCTATATGAGAGCAGCATGGGTTTTCCATTTGTTACTTTCTAGCATGTATCTTTCTTCTGTAGCACTGTACCCCACACACTGTTCTGCTGTTTATCTGTGGCTGCCTTCTCATGCTTCCATTTTATGGGTTAACTTCATAGCAGTGATTTAGAAAGTTTTATGAGGAAAGATCTCAGAACAGAACACAAATCAGGAGTTGCATGTGGGTAAAGAGGGAAGGTGGAAATTGTTGTAGTGCTGGACATGAGGGAGTTTGGGGTATTGGTGGTAGAAATAGCTTCTGTTTGTTTTAGATAGAGATGAACAACTACATGTATTTGTCAGAAGTAATGAAAATGTGCTTCGAAAGGGATGACTTTTGTTCTTTGTAAAGAATCTCAGTAAATCTGAATTTAAAAGCAAGGAAGTAAATATGTTTTTCCAGTGAATAGTTAGGGAAGGGGAATTGTGGACAGTCTTATATATCTGGGAGGCTGTGAGGTAGACAGAGTTGTATCCGTGTCACTTGAAAGAAGAGGGCTTTGCACACATATGAGTAAAATACTGCCCTTTGGGGTTGTAAACATTTACTGTCCAGGGTTAGAAACCCACAGAAGGAACTACTCAATCAGGTGTTTTAGAAGGCGAAAGATTTATACGATCTGAAGAGAAACCAGAGTATAATCAGGTGTTTTAAACAGGGCAAATTAATGTAGGTTTCAAGCAGAGTGGAAAAACTGCTATAAAGTTTCACATTTCTTTAAGAATGCTTTCATATTAAGTTGGGGTCATTTATAGCATAATATGGGCCCAGATACCTACTATAGCATAGCTCCTACTTCTCTATGTTTTTGGTTTTTCTAAATTTTTGATTATTATAATTGATAATTTTAATGGATGTTGATGTCCAAATTACAAAGTTTTCATATATTCTCTGGGTTATCCTTTTATTCTCATGAATGTAATCCCCCAAAAGGGTTACCAATTATTCTATTTTTAGAAACATTTCATTGACTACTTGTGTTTGTGATACTCATTAGAATGTTTCTTCTATTTATAGCTGGTACCTTTTTTCTGAATAAACCATTTTTTATCATTTTTCTGAAAGTGATGAATTTTAAAGAAATGAAATAAATTTATAATTTATACATTTTAGGATTAAGTGATTAATGAAACAGTTTTATATAGGAGGTTAACATGAACTTAAAATCTGGCTGAAATTGATCTTAATGTTTCTCATCTTACCTGTGAAACTGACATATAGAATAGTCTTATGCACTAAATAAGGCAGTTCATGAAGAATCTAAAATATATTCCTTGAAGTGGAGATTTTAAATACCATGAAGAAAAGGGGAGTAAAAAACTAACAATTATTCCCATATACTTAGAGGATAGTACTGTAAAATACGTGGCCTTATATACAGAGCTCCCTGTGCCTTCCCCCTGTAATTTTGCTTGCCACAGTTCCAGTGGCCATGACTACCAGAAAACAGTATCTGTCCTGACTTTTAAATTCACTTAACATTATTTGTTTTATAGTTGTCTTATTAGTTGTTGCTCTCTTACTATGCCTACTTTATCCATTAAATTTTATCACGAGTACATATGCATAGGAAAAAACAACATGGGTAGAATGGCTCTCCAGTGCCCCCTGAGGCCACATTCCAAAGGAACCTGTCATCCTCAGATAAGGGAGGGCCACTGTGTATTAAATCATTTGGATTGGCTACCTGTGTTAATCTTCATATCCTAACACTTGAACAGAATTGGTAACATTTCATATACTATATTTTTTGTCCCTCACATAGAAATAAGCATGTGAAATAGTAGACAAACAGGACCAGGTCTGTAAGGGCTTCATTGCTGTTTATTATGCAGTATAGCCTAGAACAATAAAAGCCAGCAAAGCAAACATTCAGTTTTGGGAGAACAGCCAAGTAGTTCATGTGAGAAACAAATTGAGCAGCTATCAGTGTTGCGACCTGTCAGTGAATGCGCCTGTTGTCAGTGAGTTAATATGGTACGGTAAGTAGCAGGACAGGTAGTCCTGGCTTTATTAACAAGTCAAACAGTATTCTTCATGTGCCTTTTTCTGTGTTGTAGATAAAAGCCATCATGGCTTTGGTTGCTGCTATCCTTTTGCTAGTGATCATCAGTAAGTATTTATTGATTTACTTCTGGAGGGTTTTGTTTTGGAATTGACTTTCATTTCCTTTTGATTTCTTTTCAGTTGATTGGGTTTGTCTAATGTCATAATTAAATAATGACATCTAATCTGAGTAAGAAGTCTTAACCTGGAATTTTTGGATCTGTGAAAATGTGCACTAAATTTTACATAAATATGCATGTGTACATTTCTGTGGGGACAAAGTCTATTTTGTCAGATTCTCAAGAGAAAGCTGTCTGTTTCTTGTACATCACCCACACCATTGAATGCAGGGACAATTTGCTAAGGCCAAGTCTGATTTTCCTTACACTTAGGAAGATACTCTTTTTCTATTTACTATTCACTTTCAGGTGTAACAGTTTGTGCAGTAATAATTGTATTGGAAGGACAAGTGCTGTTAAACTTTCCAGATGATGCCTTCTGTTTTTGTTTTGAACTTTTTTTATTTTAGGGAAGGGTCTACAGGGTATTCAGGGTCTTACTACTAGGTCGGACTCGTAGTGATCCATGCTTATAGCCTCCTAAGAGCTGGGATTACAGTTGCATGCCACCATGCCCAGTCTCAGTTGCTGTCTCAGTGCACCCCAGGGGGCAGGGCTGAATGGGAGGCCTAGAGATTGAACCCCTGGTCCCTGTGTCTGCTTGCAGGCACTTTAATCCACTGAGCTATTTGGCAAACCCTTTGAATTTGAACTTGATTTTAGCCACATAAAATCCTTCTCTTTTTCTTTAATATTTTGTGGTCAGATTATTGTTAGCAGTTACCTTGCCTAAAAGGCCTCTTTACCTGTGTCTATAGAGAGTTTATCAGCATCTGGATAGTGCCTCAAACTGATAATTAGAAAAAATCATAGGACTCTAACCTGTGTAAACAAACAAAAAGTTTATTTATTTTTATGTGTTTAGTACAGGGTCTACAGGGTCTCACTACATAGAGCAGACTTATAGAGATTCTGTTTTCAACCTCCCAAACACTGTGATTGCAGGTGCGCACCACCATACCCAGTCTCAGTCATTTCCTCAGCACACCTGGAGTCAGGGCCAACGCTGCATGCCTATGATCAAACCCTGATGATCAAATCCCGGCCGCTGCACTCTGCGTAAGCAGGTGCTTCAGTCTGCTGGCTATCTGGCTGACCCTCAAAAAGTGTTACTACAAAGAAATACAGCCAGATCTCATTATTTATGGATGCTGTGTTTATGAATTCATTTGCTAGCTGAAACATTCATAAGCCCCAACTCAAAACTCCTGTTGCTTTTCTAGTCATTTACAGGCATGGTCAGAGCAGCTCAAATTTCCTGACCAGCAGGCTTTCACCAGAGGTTCAAAAAGGCAGTCTCTTCCTTCCTGTTACTTCCGGTAGTCTTTGTAGTACCATTTTCTGCACATTTTTGTTTTGTCTGTTGTAATTTCATGTTTTACAATGGCCGCCAATGTTGCCCAGAAATGTTGTGCAGTGTTACCAAATGTAGAAGGCTGTAGTGTCCTTGAACAACAACATATGTTAGCTAAACTTTGGTCAGGCATGAGTAATAGTGTTTTTGACCTTGATTTTAATATTATCGAATCAATAATGTATATTAAATGAGATATACATTACACCAAAGCATACATAAAACAACAATTTATGTTGACTGATCAACAAAAATGTAACCAAAGGCTCATGAGAACTTGACCCTTTTTTTTCCCTAGGAGCAGTGGTGTTCAGTATGTCATGTTTGTGGTAACTATAACAGCTATCTCAAATAGTAAGAATCAACCATGTATGGTATATAAAATAGGAAATGTGGAACAGCATAAAGAAGAAACATCATTCATCAACATCATTCCTAGCTTATGCTTTCCTAGAAGGTCCACTGAGAGCAACTATAATCTTTATTTTTATGTATTTGGTGCAGGATCTCACTATGCAGCTCATACTCGTAGTAATCCTTCTATTTTCAGTCTCCCCCCCAGCGCTGGGATTACAGGCCTGTGCCACCACACTCAGACTTGGTAGCTTGCTCAGTGTACCTGGGGTGGGCTGGTGTGGCATATGGTGCTGGGAATTGAACCCCAGTCCGTGTGCTTGCCTAAACAAGCACTTAGTCCACTGAGCTATCTTGTCAGCCCTTTCAATTGTAGTCTTACCACACAGAGAATGGTACTATTAATGTAACTATGAAATATTATTCTAGTCTTTTCTTGTTAATTAGTAAACATACTTTTAAAAAACAAGGTATTTTCTAATGCATTGTGAATATTTTCCACATCATTAAATATTTTAGCCACTTGCCATTAGTCCTACAGCTTATCTGATCAAGATATCAGTCTCTGTTAGGGGTCAGGGAGATAGCTCAGTAGAACAAGCACTTGCCTAGCAAGCTCAAGGGCCTGAGTTCAGTCCCTGGTTCTACAAAAAAAAAAAAAAAAAAAGGCCCCAGACCTTTGCATTGTTTTATGATATTTTTTTACTTATTATCTGTTATCAGATAGAGGTCCAACCCTCATAACCCCTTGTTTTTTATCTTTTGAGACAGGGTCTTGCTATGTAGTTTAGACTAGCCTTCAACCCAGTGTATAGTCCAGGCTGCTCTCATACAGCAATCCTGCCTCAGCCTCCTGAGTGCTTGAATTATAGGTGTGCACCATCACACCCAGCAGTAACTCCTTTCTACTTTTTTTTGTGATTATTTGGTATAGGGCCTCAGCTCATATTCGTAGTGATCCTCCTGTTTCAGTATCCCTAGTGCTGGGATTACAGGTGCGTGACACCATACCTGGTTTCATTGGCTGGCATTGTGCACTTGGGGTTCCCAGGTTGGCACAGCATGTGGTGCTGGGGATCGAACCCAGGTCCTTGTGCTTGCCAGGCAGGAACTTAGACCGCCAAGCTTTCCCCAGCCCAGTAACTCCTTTCTAAAACTGAACATACTTATAGTTAAGAAAGTTATTTCTAAGAGCATATGACTCTATTCTGATATACTTTTTTATTTTAATACATTTTTTATTTTCTTTCTCTTACAGTTCTTATAGTTATGAAATACCATACTTGATCTGATGGTGGAGCCCCTCATTAAACAAGATCTGGGACATTATTATTAATAATAGACTGCTGCATAATTTAAATGAAACCTATGTATATAACTTCAAAACTTCTTTTTCAAGAAAGAGGCAAGTATCACTTCAAATTGGAGCATTGAGAGTGTCCGATTATTTTCTTCCC
>PVKA01017902.1:18284-44957 GCA_004027165.1 Ctenomys sociabilis | reverse complement strand
CTCAGCTGCAACGAATGAAGTAACAGATACAGCAGCAAAGGAACAACAGCAGAAAGCTATAGAGGAAATAAAACGAGAAGTAATTCCCCAATTTAGAAAAGAAATATTTGAATACATAGAATCTGAAATAAAGAATGAATTCCAGAAACATTGGGTGGAAAAACGATGCTCACCCAGAACAAGTGCAGAGAGCACTATTCCAACTGATATATATGAATTAATAGCATCTGAAGCAAAGAAACAACAACAGAAAGATCACGAGGAACTCAAAGCAGAAATAAGTTCTGAAATCAAAAAAGAACTTTTTGAAGTCATACAATCTGAAATACCAAAACAAGTCCAGAAATATACAGAGGAAAAAATAAAGCCATATTAATATGCTGAGCTTTAAAAGGCTCAAGTCACCAACTTCTGACATTGCCAGTCCTACGGATAGCCCACTACTATTATGGACTACTGGACTACATTGAAATATTTTGCTGAACTCACACACCTACAATATTTAAATGACAATGGAATACCCATCTCTGACAAAACTAAAGAAAGGATATAAATGAAAGACCATTTTGTATATGTATAATCAAAATAGTTAAGATAGATATCTGTATATACTTTCTCTTAATTCAATCAATAGAAAGATTTGTACTAATAGTGTTTTGGATGGGACATCATGTCCTCATCTTCTACTATGAAAAACCACTAAGAAGATAACAATATGCAATGTATTAATTATTGAAACTACCTACTAATTGGTTTTGAAACTGTCTCATTGCTATTTGCTTCTCAATAAAATCATTTTTAAAAAATATATGCGGTAGATCCTTTAAAAATGAAAAAGATCTCCCCCAAAAAAATCTTTTGCTTACACACTTCTAAAATTTCAGAAGTGGGTAATCTAATTCCAGGAGTGGGCAATTACGCAATCGGTAAGGGTTACACAATCAGATAATCCTCATTGTATAGTAGATGTTTGTCCTCTAGGAAACTACCAGGTAACAAAAGAGCTCACTAGACAAAGTAAGAAGATAAAGCAGGTTGCAAAGTCTATAACAGACAAGAAAACAGCAAGCATTGCAGTGTCATTAAGACATGCAAGGTCTTAGTACTGACAATTGAGGACTTGGGTGAGTATATTTTCCTTGTCTCTCTTTAGTATTGTGTTATGATCCTAAAAAATAACTGAACAAAATATTTTGCATATTTTTCTTTAGGAATCCTGACTTTTTAACTAAATAGCATAGCCCTTGTCAAGAGAAATCAGACTCCCCAAAAGGCAACCATTTTCAAGTAGATAGGTGTCAGCCAGAGAACAGAGGGTTCTCTCACTGAAAATTACAATTTATGCTCCTGAAATGAAGACCTTCTGATATCTTTAAAAAACACCTGCAAATATGTTCAACATAATCTTTGGTTCTCCCTTCACTGAGCAGCAGTGTCACCCAGATCTCCTCCTGACCCTGCTGTGATAAGCATAGCTGTTAAGACAGCCATGCAAGGATAAAATGGACTGAATGCATGCAGGAGTGTAGTCCTGTGGGCTGGAAGCACAAGTGTGCAGCTTCAGAATAGGTGCCTGCTGTGCAAGGATGCCACAGGGCAGTGAGTCATTTGGTTCTGCAAAATGCGTTGTGCAGCAAATAAGGCCAGGGTTCCAGAAGGAAAAGCAATGCTTTTCCTGAGTGCTAGGAAACAAAGAATTCAGACATTTAAGAAGAGCCCAAAAGAAACTGGCCGACTTTTGGCTAAAAGAGGAGAGGAGCAAATAAGATGATGATGATGAATTTTATAAACAAAATAAAGTAATAAAATTCCAATTCCAAGAATTCAAAGGCTAGAGAATGGAATGATTTTCTCTTTCTCTTTGTGTCATTGCAGGTATGACTTCAAGACTTGTCACCATGGCTCCCATGGGCACCAGAGTGGACACCTGGGACCCCAGCACTACCTGCCCACTAAGGTCATAGCCTTTCAGTCTGCTCTTACATACAGGCTATTTGCTTGTGGTATTTTTTCTCTCTCTTCCATACAATTTCTATGAGTAATTACTTTCTTTCTTGCAAATTTCTTAACTGACATGATAGTAAGCCATCCTCTCATTACTAAACAGAATGCTTTCAATCCACAACACATTTCATGGATGATTATGGAATTTAACTTTTCATTTCAAAAATTATTTTTCTGCTGTTGTTTCTTTGCTTTGTGATGCTGTTAATTCATACATTTCAGCTGGAATGCTTTTCTCTGCACTTGTTCTGGGTGGGCACTGGGTCTCCCCCACATGTTTCTGAATTTGATTCATTACTTCAGAAATGAATTTGATTCACTATTCAAAAATTTCTTTCTTTATTTCAGTCATTAATTCTGGTATGAGTTCCTCTATGCCATTCAGCTGTTGTTTCTTTGCTTCTGCCTCTGTTAATTCATTCCTTTTAGCTGAGCTAATGTCCTCTGCACTTAATGGTAGACTCGAGGCCTGAGATTGCAATTTGCTCCTTGTCTTTGTCATTTTGTATAGCACTGAGCTCTGACCTTTGGTGTAGAGCCTTGGCGCAGTTACAGCCTTAGCGCATAATGAGATTCGGGTGCCAGGCTATTAAGTTTGAGATTATCCAGTTATGCCGATCCTGGGTCTTGCTGTTGTGTTCAGTGCCTTTTTGCCGCAGCTCTTCTGGTACAACTGTGAGCCAGTGGTTACCCTCTGTTAGGTCCCTGGGCCAGGGAGCACCGGGGAGTGCAGAAGCTCACCCACACACTCACTGAACCAGTCTCCTGGCTCACATGGATCAGGTGCCAGGAGAGTCGGAAAAATTCTCACCTACTCAGCAGGCTTGAGGGGAGGGGCTCCGGGGAGTTGCCCAGCAGGTCGGTCTGGGTTGTCTCAGGCCAATCAATCGCTCGCTCTGAGGTCTTGGGGGCGGGCGCTCTAGATGATGCAGCATGAGCGAGGAGAAGCCAAAGGCTCTCCCACACACTCACCGAACCGGGCTCACGTGGATCGGGTGCTACAAGAGTTGCAAAAATTCTCACTCCCTCGGCAGGCTTGGGGGCAGTTGGAATTTAATTTTGTTTAATCAACATCTGTGTGAGGCAACAAATGTAAAGGTCATTCCTCAGGGTCCAGGTTACTGCTACTGATTAATTTTGAGCAAGACTCACTCCTGCTGTAATCATAAAAAGATAAATTCATAACTATAAACGTGACATTTTTCAGTGGAAAAATTCTAAAACGTGAGAAAATGGTTGCTGAATTCAGAAACCTTACTCTGTCCCACATTCTCAACCTTTAACAAAATTCTTTTCTACCACACTGCTTACAGAAAGATTTTTAACTTTTCTCCCTGTGGTAGCTGTGTTGAAATGCACTTTACTGCTACCAGATGTAAGAAAAGTTAAGGTCTCCTCAGCCTGGGGCATAGTTTTGTTTCCATCCATGATCTGGTGTCACCAAGTAGATGTTTCTTCATGTAAATGTGATAGAAGGTACAAAGTAGAATCTAAGTTTGCTTCTTTATGTCATAAAGCTCAGCCTTGGAAGGTTTTCATTTTCCTCTTGCAATAGAAATTGAGGACTATTATGCGGTTCTTAACATTGTGAATACCAAGAAGCATGGATTGTGTCTGAATTGGTACAGTTCTGGGACAAATAGCTGTGTCACAGTTTTCCTGTGTCATGGCAGGTACCCTAGGGCCAAAGCCTGACGTCCAAAGTCAAGCAGGAAACCAACAAGAGCACAGGTTGATATCCTGAAGTCCTCACAGAGTGGAAGAAGGGATGAAAAGGAAGCATTAAAAATACATTAAACAGTAATATTAAGAATATTCATAAAAGTAACTAAGGTAGAAAGTGTATAGTGATTGTACTACTTAAATTTAATTGAAGAGTCACTGACTGAACCAAAAATACTAGAATATGAAAGAAGATGTAAGTTTTCTGGTCAAAGACTACTCAAATATTGAAAGACAAGCTAAACTTCATTATAGAAATTTTCTTTTTTTTTTTTTTTTTTTTTTTTTTTTTTTTTTTTTTTTTTTTTTTTTTTTTTTTTTTTTTTTTTTTTTTTTTTTTTTTTGTATTTAGGACAGGGTATACAGGATGGACAGGGTCTCACAGTGTAGATTAGACTCATAGTGACCTTGCCTATGTTCAGCCTCCCAAGAGCTGGGATTACAGGCACACATCCCACGCCCAATCTCAATTGCTGGATCAACGTGCCCCAGGGGTGAGACCAGCACAGCAGGCCTGGGGATTGAACACTAGGCCCCTGCACCTGCTTGCAGGTGCTTTAATCCGTTGCACTATTTGGCCAGCCCTTTAATTACAGAAAATTGATTTAGTTATTTAAAACTAAATTGCTATGTATAAATTTTGACTCTAAGTGCCCACCAAATAGCTCATCAGATTAAAGCACCTGGAATCAGGCTCAGGGGCCAGAGGTTCAATCCCTAGGCCTGCCAAGTCAGCTCCGCCCTAGAAGCATGTTGAGATGCTATTGTGAAGGGTATGCTTTCCCTAATTTCTCTCTCTGTGAATCTGTTGCTTGTGACAGGAGTCCTATTGACTTTTGAGTGTTGACTTGTTAACCTTCTGTACTACTAAATTTAGATATTAAATCTACAAGCTTGTACATGGAGTTTTGGGGGTCTTCTATGTAGAGTATTATGTCATTGGCAAATAACAATAATTTAAATTCTTCCTTTACTAACCTTATTCCTTTTATTTTTTTCCCTCTTGTCTTATAGCTCAAACTAAAGTTTCCAGGACTATATTGAATATGAGTGGTGATAATGGACACCTTTGTCTTGTTTCTGATTTTAGAGTGAAATCTTTCAGTGTTTGACCATTTAATATGATGACAGCTGTTGGTTTGTCATAAGTGGCCTTGTAAGATTGAAGTAAAGACCATTTATTCCAATTTTCTGAAGGGTTTTATCATCAATGGGTAGTTTGTAAAAAACTTTTTCTGCATCGATTAAAATGATGATGATTTTATCATTGGTTCTGTTAATATGATGTATTACATTTGTTGATTTGCATATATTAAACCATCCCCTCACTCCATATTGGTCATAACATACAATCTTCATGCCGATTTGTTCTATTCTGTTTACCAATATCTCATTAAAGAATATTTGCATTTCTGCTCATTAAGGAGATTGGCCTATAGCTTTCATTTTTGGTTGCATTTCTTCTCTGGTTTTGGAATCAGAGTAATACTTGTTTCCATGAATCATTTTAGAAGTACTACTTCCCTTTAAATTTCTTTAGAGTTGCAGCATCAGTGGCATTAGTTCTTCTCTAAATTTCTTATAAAGCTGAACAATGAGTTCCTCAGAGTCTGGGATTTTTTGTTGGCAAATTTTTAATTACATTTTCAATTTCATGGCTGATACTTATATTTTAGAATTTTTATATCTTCTCGATTTTGTTTTGACAGTTCAACCATATCTATGAAACTGTCCCCTTCTATTTTCCATCTTATTAGAATATCTGAGTTCATTCTGTTTATCTGATGTGTGAATTCATCATTATAATTTCCCCTCACAAAACTGCCTTCATTATCATGCATATATTATATCATTATATGATAATATATATATATATATATATATATATATAATATATATAATTTTGTCTTTAATTTTCTCTGTGACCCATTGGTTGTTCAGAAGAATGTTACTTAATTTCTATGTGTTAATGTGGTCGTCATGATTTCTTTTGTTGTTTATTTCCAGTTTCAGGATCCTATGGTCAGACACTATATATGGGATGATTTCAATTACTCTGCATTTACTTAAGCATGTTTTGTCAGCTAATATACGGTCTGTTTTGGAAAATGTCTCATGCACACATGACAAGAATGTGCATGCTAATGCTTTGTGTTGGAACACCCTATAGATATCTACCATGTCCATTTGTTCACAAGTTTGGTTAATTCTGGTATTTCTTTGTATATTTTTTTCTCTAGTTGATCTATTTGTGAGAGCAGGGTGATAAGGTCCCCCACTACAATTGTGTTAATGCTTATTTGACTTTCTTAACATTGGTTAATATTTGTTTTATGTAATTGGGTGAACCTATGTCTGGTGCATAACTATTTATGAATGTTAGCTCTTCTTGGAGTTTTCTCTTAATGAGCATATAGTAACCTTCTTTGTCTATTTTCATTAGATTTGGTTTAATGTTTGCATTATATGCAACTAGAATAGCTACCCCTACTTTTTCTGAATTCCTATGGTATGGGAAATTGTTTCCTATCCTTTGACACAATCTATGAATTTTTGGGGGTGTTAAATATGTTTCTTGAATGCAGTATATTGTTCTATCTTGCTTCTTGATCTCTTCTGCCAGCCTGTGTATTTTGATTGGTGAGTTGAGACCATTTATGTTGATGGTTGTAACTAACATGTATTGGCTTTTGTTTTTTATTTTGTTTTCTTGTTGTTTGCTCCCTTACTTTCTCCTCTGTTTAGTGGCTTATCGCACCTGGAACCTTCTTTCTATCAGAATCCCTGCACTTGTGGTCTTATTAGCTCTCTAACATATCTTTCAGAGCATCCTGTAGAGCTGATTTCATGGCCATAAATTTCTTCAGGTGTTCTCTGACATAGAAAAGTATCAAATTTTCCACCAATTTTGAAAGATAATTTTGTGACATGTATCAATCTGGGTTAAAGATTATTTTCCTTTCAGGCTAGAAATACTTCACTTGAATCTCTCCTTCATTTGAGGGTTCTCCTTGATTTGAGAAGTCTGCTGTGATTCTGATGGGCTTTCCTTTATAAGTGATATGTTTCATTTCTCTACCTGCTTTGATATTCTCTCTGCTTTGTGGAATCTTGAGTGTTCTATGCAGATTTGTTTTGATCATGGCTATTTGGAGATCTATATGCTTCATTTATTTGTGTGTCAATTCTTTATCAATGCTTGGGATGCTTCCTGCCATTATTTCTGTGAAGCCTTTTTTTTACATTTATTTTTATTTATTGTATTTTAAGGAAGGGTCTACAGAGTGTTCAGGGTCTCACTACTAGATCAAACTCATAGTGATCCACCTGTTTACAGCCACCCAAGATCTGGGATTACAGGTATGTACCACCACACCCAGTCTCAATTTTCATCTCAGTGCTCCCCAGGGGCGGGGCCAGCATGGCAGACCCAGTGATAAGACCCCTGGGCCCTGTGTGAAGCATTTTTTTAATGATTTTTGAGATATCTCCAGTTTTCTCACTAACTCCAATCAATCTTATGTTGTTCTTTGCTTCATCCTGTAGCAGTTGGATTGATTTTTTTTTTGGTCTCTTAAGATTTTTAATGAATCTTTTTTTCAGTTGTTAGTCACATTCCTGTCTTCTAGAGCTGATATTTTATTCTTGCCTTCATTCAATCTGCTACCCATATTTTCAGTAAAGTTTGTAATCTCCTAAATTTCTTTTTCATTTTCATGTTTTATTAATTTTAATGAGAAAAAAAGATAAAGTAGCAATGAAACAGTCTCAAAACAAGTTAGGAGGACAGTTACAATAATTAATACATTGCCTACTGATGTCTTTATAGAAGTTATTCAGAGGACAAGATGCAGACATGATATCTTGCCTAAATGTTAGTACAAACCTTTCTTCTCAGTGAAGAGAAAGTAGCTATCTGTCTATCCTATTTTGTGTATACATTTCTATTTGAACCTGTTTATTGTCTATGTTTGTCATGTGTGGTTTTTATCATTTTCCCACCTTCCTCTATCTGTTGATGTGATTTAATCTTTCCTTTTGATCATAATTGCTTTTGCACCTTAGAGATATTCTTCTATGGCCTCTTCCACTTGTTTTTTCAATTCTGCTGCTATCATTTCAGACAGTTCCATTTATTGGCTTCTGATTTACTCTATCAGTTTTGAGGTTTGGAGATTTTCTGGTAGGCTAGGTACTTGGAATTGCATTTTGCTTTTTATCATGTAATTTTCTGCTTAATTTTGTTTTCTATTTTGATGTTTATAAATTTCTTGAGTTATATAGCCTTATCACTAGTATTAAGTGGTGTCTATTCTTCCAGACATCTTCCCAAGGTAGGTTTTTGGGATAGATACAAGACTAATAACCTAACTTCCCGACATATTAAGATTATGGAGTTTCTATCTATTTGACTTAGTGCCCATTCCTTTGGTAATGCACTATGGTGATGATTACTACCCCTTATAATTGTAGCTATAGCATTATGACATCCTAGTTAAAGTGGTTCAATTACAATAATAATAAACTCAAGTATGGCATGGTTTCTGATAAATTGTGGTAACTACTGGCCTGATATCTAAAATCATAGGAGGGAGTTCTACAGAAATATAATATAATCCAACTTATACCAGGAACTTGTATACAATGATTTTATGCTTAGTGGAGTGATTTTAACCTGTTATGAGCAGGTTCAGGATTACATAGGGTAGGATAAAGAGATGAATGAGGTTAAATATAGTAGGACGTTGGAGAGCACAGAGTAATTGTTCAGGCTTTGGGTAACTGTAGGACACAGGAAAGAAGAGAAGGCCTAGGAGTTTTCAAGTAAACCAGAATGAGCAGAGACATTGTTTACTCACTTGAAAGTATCATAAAATGCAGCAGGATAGTTGACAAGATAAGAAGAGGATGAATAGAATAAAACAAACAAACAAAAAAAAAAGGTTATAGATCACCTGTTGGTTTGTATTGCTAATGTTACATGGGACATTTCCACACCTCTAGTTCTGCCCATCTATCATGTGCTCCTTAACCAGGGTACTACTGTGTCATTCCTACAGTTCCTATGGTGTAATTTGCACAGGTCTTCATATCTTGCATCTCTCTAATGGAGAGAGAAGTTGAACTCACATGTCTCACCAGACAGGACAATTGAGGAAGGGCTAGAATTTATTGAGTTTTTGTGTACCAATAACTTCCCTAATTAAATGTAAATAACATTATTTCATTTCATTTTTGTGTTTAATTATCTTCATTTACAGGTAGGTAGAGAAATGAATCATAAATATTAAATAATGTACCCAAGGATAAATATAACTATATATAACATAAAGGTATCATAAAGCCATATCTATAGCTAACCATGAATATCACAAAGTGTCCTCAATGAAAAATCAGTCACTTCAAATGTGTTCTTCCTTTCTCATCTGTTTGGAAGTCAGATACTGTATAGACATACAATAATGACTGTTGCTTGCTCTATGGGAATAAAAAGAAAAAGAAAACTCACTCATCAAAGCTGAGATTATTTTTCTTTATCCAGAGTTTGCTTTCACTGCCTAATTGTTGACAATATTTCCAGCTTCATGAACACACATAGGAAATAAGGGAGGAACATAAATAACCATGCCCCATGTCCCCTTCCCAGTTTCAAGCCACTTGTTCCCTAGTTAGATCATTTAAAAAGTATTATCCACTCTAAGTCCTGAAGCAAAAATCATAAAATCAAGTCATTCATTGTTTTAAGAATTCTAATGTGACATGATTTTAGTGTGACATAACATAAAAGAACATGCCTGTATTTTTTTCATTCTTTGAGACTAGGCCTGGAGGTACTATTTTTTTAATATACACCATAGTAATTCACTTAATCATTTCTATTTCTTCTCAAAACTCTAAACATTTTCCTTACATCTTTTTGGTCGGACTACACAGGCTTTCCACAGGACAGACAGCCCACTCTGGGCATACTCCATCCATCCCTGACACCCAGACTCTATTCTCTTTCTCAGTATATCAGGTGTCCCAGAAGCTGAAGAAGCAGACCCAGTTGACAGCACGCGCTCTGAGTTTGAGAGCTAGAATTAGATAAGGGTGCCTGGGAGCTTAGAAACCAGCCTGCTCCCTAGCGACAGAGTGCCTGCTTTAGCATAGTTCCTTCACTGAGAACTTGTTAGCTATTGTCACTGGACAGGCTCTAGATGGCTCTTTATCACTTGTACTCCCTTTGCTATATTTTTGAGCTGGACACTTCTTCAGAGGACCAGAAACATGCTCCATTCCAATCTGGATGCCAATCTATTTTGTTCATTAAAATATCAACAATTTCTTGGCCTGACCTATTTGCTTTGGTATAAAAATGCATCAAAATAAGCACTTAACGGTGCTTACTGAATGAATAACTCAGCAGTAAATCAAGAATAACCATATAAAAACAGATTTAATTTTAAAATAGCATTTCTTTAACCTAACATCATTTTTCAAATGCCAATGAATGACACTCAATGATTCTGAAGCTTTGACATGCATAAAAGTCATTTGGAGAAGTTTGTTACAGTGCAAGTTATGACTGGACCTGGGATCTACAACTTTAAGGAATGGGGATGATTCTGTTGGCTCAGACCACACCCTAGCAATGCTCTTCTCTGCTCCAATAATTGTTTTTCCTCTTTTTTTATAATCTTAGTGAGCTTCTTGTATCATCAAAATTCATCTCTGATTAATAAAATTATGTTTACATCTTGTCACATAGTAAGTAGTCAAAAAGGAAACATTAACACAGTATTTTAATCAGGAAGAGAAAAAAACCTGACATAAAGGATGAGCAAATTTTCCTATTCAATGAAGAAGAGAGTTTACAATGAAATCCTCTTTGTTTGTTTGGTTGGTTGGTTTTGCTTTGTTTTTGGAGACAAGGTCTCACTATACAACCCAGTCTAGCTTCAAATTTGAGGCAATCCTCCTGTCTCAGCCTCCTGAGCACTAGCATTACAAGTGTGCATTTCAGTTGCATGTCTTGACTACTTTTCAGAACTTTGTATGGTCATCTCTGTGCAATGGTATTGAAGCTTTTGTTATGAAATGTGCCCAAAGTTCTCTGATAAGTGGAAGAGAAATGGAAAAAAATAGGTAAAATCTAATCACTAGCCTACGTGTCAATTTGCCTAGACCAAGAGATATTCAGATATCTAATTTAAAATTTTTCTGTATCTGTGTAAGCATGTTTCTAGATGAAAACAGCACTCATAATGATGAACTAAGCTTCTATCCCTCCCCAGGGGATGGCATCACTGTCTTCTGGGGGCCAGAATAAAACAGAGTGAAATTAGAACCTCTCTCATTAGAGCCTCTTTCCCACTGAGCTGGAGTGAGGCTCTTTTCCTATCCTTGGTGTTCCTATTGCTCTGTATTTCAGACTAGTGTCTACATTGCTGGGTCTCCATCTTTCAAGCATTCAAAGGTCACCACCAGCCTTCCTGGATCTCCAGCTTGCATATGGAAAATTGTTAGATTTCTCAGGCGCTATAATAATGTGAGCCAATACCTTATAAACTATATGTGTGTATCAGTCTTTGTGTGCATGAACACACACAAACATATACATACACAAATGGCTTCTATTTCTCTATTTGGGGAAACTTTGAGTAATGTAGCCCAGAAGGGTTTATAAGTCTCAATATTTGTGACAAATAAGGAGTAAGAACATAGGAGTAAAACTAGTTTATAAAAACAGTAAAATTACTGATGAAGTCCATTACAATTTGCCAGAAGTTAAAGCCCTTGAAACAGAGGGCTTTACAGGGTTTCTATAAATTAAATAAGTATCTAAAAGTTTCTACTTAACCTTTATTTATTGACCATAAATTTTTAAAACAGCAGTCATGCTCAACTAGGAGCTAGCATTCAAGATAGACTCTTAATGGAGATATTATATATAACCTAAAATTTAGAGACTTGAATTAGCCAGACTCCCGGTTGATGACAGAGTCATAACTGTCCATTCAAGGTCCATCTTGTTTCATTTTATTTTTCTTGCTTCTTCCTCAATCTGTACCACCACACACATCCTTGTAAGAAATCACTCTAATGTGTTTAGCATTTTTCTTGCATCTATAAGTTTACTTTAAATATGGTATTAATTTTCTGTGTCTATCTTTGGGGATTTGTCCAAGTAAAAAAGCATTATAGATCTTAATTTCTCCTTTCATCACTATATTTGATCAGTCAATCCATATAAAGTTATCTTTAATTTTTACCTCTGTTAGAATCCTTAACACTTCATCTATTTGTTCCCCTAGAGAGAGATGCTAAGGTTACTGACCACACAAATACACTTCACCAAGTAATTTTATACACCCTTTCCTAGTTACCTGCATATAAGATCCGTGGGAGGGTAAGGATGGGCCCAAGTCTTGTACATAATAGATTAAACTGCCCCCAGATTTCTCTAAAGATTAGCTCTTAGAGTCTCTGAGTCTACAGTATCTACTTTGCTCCATTTTTTATTCTCTACTTTTAAAGAATTTTTATACTGTAAATATTGACCCCCTTGTCAGTTTGTGATTTCTCAAATGATTTAGCCCAGTCTGATCCATTGAAAAGAAATTCATAATTTTTATGGAAATTCATCATTTCACCTTATACATTTGAAGACTCAGTCTTCTACAAATCAATGTCATAGCAATAGCTGGTACATTTATATTTACTTTATAGTTGTACTTTTTGCATTTAAGTATGACCTATCTAAGTAGTGGCCTGTTTTCCAATATTATCAAATAAATACAATTCTTTTGTTTCAGAATCAGGTATCAGGATCTCATATATACATGGGTTTGTTTCAAGTACTCAGTCATGTTTCATTTTTTTGGCTTTACAGCAATCTTATGTTTCAAAACAGGTTGACATTTTTCTGATATAAACTCTACCACACTGTGGTCTTCTCAGTGGTTGCCTCGGCTTCCTAATATGTAGTCTATAATTTTGTATCTACATTGGAGTTGGTCTAATCGGTGTCAGGAACTGTACTCTCCTCTCTCAATTATTGTTTGCGAGCTTGCATGTGACTCAGGTCTAGCCGAAGAGACATAGGAGAATCCAATCTGTGGAATCCTCTGCCTTGGTGTGTAGTACATAACCTTGGAAAGGAAAAGCCTTTTCTAATCCAGTTGGGTTTATTCCAGTAACACAAGGCTGATTTAACATTTGAAAATCAATGCAATTTGCTACATCAAAAGATTAGCAAAATCATTTGATCATTTCAGCAGATGCATGAAATGATTTTATTAAATTAAACATTTATCCATGATTAAACTGCTGCAATACTAGAAACAGATAGGAATGGCTTACTGTGTAAAAGATATCTGACTCTCACTGCCAACATGGTGAATGGTAAAACACTGAGAGCTTTATCTCTGAGAAATGAGTACAAGGACAATGTGCACTACCGCTCTTCTCACCACAGTAGTCCTATTGCAGAAAGAGATTGGAAGAAAAAGAACAAGAAACTTACTTTTTCCCTGAATGACATGATAGTTATGTAAGAAACAAGAACAATCTACATAAAAATTATAAAAATTAATGTATGAGGAGTATTTTTTCATGTATTTATTCACTTCTACAATTTTGTCCTCTGAGAAGTGTGTGTTCATCTTCGATGCCCATTTCTGGATTGGGTCTTTAAAATTTGGGGCCTTAATGTTTTTTAGTTCTTTATAAATTCTAGAGAGCAGACCTTTGCCTGAGTGTTTATTACTTAAGATTTTTTGCCAGATTTGTAGATTGCCTTCTCACTTTGTTGGCAATTTCCTTTGACATGCAAAAACTTCTCAGTAAGAGGAGGTCCCACTTGTTAATTCTTTCAGGTATTAACCATGTCATTTGATTTTGTTCATGAACTCTTTGGCTATGCTTATGTCTTCAAGAGTACCTCCTACTTTCTCTTTTAGGAGATGCAATATTTCTGTTTTAATGTTTAGATCTTTAATCCATTCTGACTTTAGCTTAGTGCATGGTGATAGACCTATAAATGAAGGACCATTTTGTATCTGCATATACAAAATAGTTAGGATAGACATACAGCTACTTTTAATTCAATGAAAGAAAGATTTGTACTAATAGTGTTTGGACAGGATGTCATGTCTGCATCTTATACTATGAATAACCACTAAGAAGACAATAATATGGAATGTATTAATTATTGTAACTATCCTACCAACCTGTTTTGAAACTGTTTTATTGCTATTTTTTCTCAATAAAATTAATAAAAAAGAATTAATACATGAATTAAGAATATTCACATCCAAAGTATTATTCCTTGATACTAACAACACATAGAATTTAAATTTTAAAATTTTAAATTCAAAGAGTATTTATAAGAATATGTGACAGCTTAGAAAATGTCTAATGAAGATAAAAATTTATAGAATATTACTAAAATAACCCCTAAGTAAAGTTAGAAGTATATGTATCATAAATTACCATTGGCAAGGTATATTCCCATGTTGAGCTAGCAATGCAATAAAATTCCAAGTGAAATTCCTGAAGATATGCATGTGGACACTAACTTAAATTATATATAAAAATAAAAATGATTAATAATACCTAAGAACTTCTGAAGAAAAGTTACACCACTATGGTATAGAGCTACATTAGTTAAAATAGTGGCATAATGTTTCAAAATAGACAAACTAATGTAATAGAAAGTCTACTATAGGATAACCTCTGACCCACTTTCCTCCAATAGGAAAATCAATTCCCTCCATCTAAACCCAATTTAGTGAGTTCTGTCATGGGACCAGGCACAGCAAAACCAGTAGGAAAACTGATGGTACTGTATTTTGTCTCCTAGTCAAAGGAACTGCATGGTCTCACACACACACACACCCCAAATTTTTATGTAAAGAAGAAAAAATTTAAACATAGTTTTCATGTACAAAAGAAAAAATTAAAACATAAATCCAATATTCAGAATTTTCAAGGGATAGCTGGGGCATTCTGATTGGTTTTGCCTGAATCTAAGTTCTGCCTGAAAAAGTGTCATGTTGGTGGCAACTGAGAATAGATACAGTGGTTTGAGTTACTTACTGCCATTTCCTCTTCCCCTTTTGGTGAAGAATCAACAAGAGAAAATCTTCAACTCGGGACTTCTCCCTAAGAGGGAAAGTGTTGGAGCACTTAGCCAGTGTTCTGGCTTTTAGAGAAATATCCAACAGAACCATTTCTATCTTGCTCTGCAAAAGTGTTGATACCCAAGATGCCTGGGGGCCACTATATAGAAGGCCGAGCGACTTTTGGGTGTGCCAAAGGTCCCTTGAGAGTGAGAGGCTAGGACAGTTTGGTTGCCTCTCCTTCTGAGGAACAGGAAAGAATAAGGAAACACACCTCTAGTGTTCTGACGTTTCAAAGAGCTCCCTGAAAAAGGAGAAAGCTGTGGATTTGTAACAAATGGGCCCGTGAAGTCCTCTAGGCCTACATAATGACAAGACACCGTCCAGTGGTAAATTTAAGGCACTGTGCAGTGATGCTTGAAATTTCTGGAAGGATGACAGGTACAAACAAACTCAGGTAAAAGGACTGGAATAAACACCTAAATTTTCAGCTTGCCAGTATTGCTATTTACCAATGAGCATAAAGAACTTTCATGAAAATATGACTTTAACTAACACACAAATTGTCTGCAATTGAATATAAAACAATTGATATGTATGAGCTCTCAGAGAATGTTAAGTAGGTGATTAGAAATTAATTCAAGAAACTTAAAGAAATAAAAAACAATTCACTACTTTTCTGGAAAAACTTAGAGAAATTCAAGTAACTGTAAAAAAAAAATTCCTGTTGCTGAAAAGTACAATAGACAAAATGAAAAATTCAATAGAAACCATCAATACCTGAACACTTCAAATAGGAGAAAGAATAAATGAGCTCAAGATTTTGTGAAAACAGAGTTAGAGGATAAAAAGCAAAAAGCAATGAAGGAAACTGACAAGAGCACCAAAATAAAATTAAAAGAATACCCAAGTTGAGGGGGTCAAGAGTGATATGAGAGTGTGAAAGGAATAGAAAGAATTACAGGAGTCTGTCTGGACTTTGTCACACTCCAAAGGAGTTTATTAATTGTAAACCCAGGAAAAGTTATTGAAATTCTAGTAAGTCAATTCCAACCTACCACTTTCAATGCAACCCACAGAAAGAATATAGAGACAAAGACATATCTGCAGCTGTGGGGAGTCAAGGGGCCCCTAAGTCCACTCAGTATAATGGCTTCCCTGAACAAAGGCCGTGACCCAGGGCCAAAATGGATTTTATTAATTCGTGAAGAGGGAAGTGTCTTGGGATGCAGTGACAGTGAAAACGGCGGAACCTGCTGGTGAGCTGGGCTGGATAGAGACACAATAGCACCTCTGCAATGTGCAGACAGAAGTATGCAGGAAGTACACTGGATTCTGGTAACAGGTCGCTTCTTAGTTTGAAGGAACCTGCATAACATAGCTCAAGGAAGTATCCTGTGTTTTGGATCAGCTGCTTTAACTCTGATGCTGCACTTCTCTTGCCCTGTAACAAAGCTCAAGCATAGCAGACAGCCACAGTGCACTGTCGTTGAGTGCCTAGCTCACTTAGTAGTAGGTAGCTATAGGAAGGTATCACCGACCTGTTGCATTACTTCAAAAGCTACACATTGTAGCCACAGCCAGATAAATTTGCAGTGTTTCAAGCCAATTGAGGGGGTTGAGCTTCTCCCAAGCTAGCTGTGTACATCAGTACATGAGAATGGGGCAAAGGTGAACCACTACGGAGTCAAATTATGTTTTTTTGTTTCTTTGTTTTGTTTTTATCTTTTGCAGTAACTGGAATTGAACTCAGGACCTTGTGCTTGCCAGGCAGGCACTAATGTGGCTGAATTATCTCCCCAGCCCCCAAGTTATCTTTTACTGGGGAAGCCATCCCAGTGGTGTTCTACAAGAATATTTAAAGACATAGTAACAGAAAACTCCTAAACATAAAAAGAATACAAGCAGCAAGAGGAAAAACAAAACAAAGCACCTAGGTTGTTGCACCTATCTTGAGAACATACTTCCCAGCAGATACATTAGGGCTAGGAGAGAATGAGATAAGATATTCACAGTGCTGGAGGATAATTTCTGCCAACTAAGAACACTGCACCTAGAAAAATTATCCTCTAGAGGTGAAGGGAAAATAGAACTTAGGATGTGATTCGGTGGCAAAGCCTAGCCTTTTGTTCAATCCCTAGTGATATTCAAAATGAAATGAGAAAAAGACATTCCAAGACAAATAAAAGTAAAAGAACTTTACCACTAGACCTGTCCTACAAGAAATATCAAAGGGAATTCTCCAAACTGAAAGAAACAGATATAAAGAACAAGAAGGAAATATTTGAGGGGCCAGGGAGATAGCTCAGTGGAATAAGCACTTCTCTGGCAAGTGCAAGAGCCTGAGTTCAATCCCCGGTTCCGCAAAAAAAATAAAATAAAATAAAAAATAAAGCTCAGTAGAATAAGCACTTACCTGGCAAGCCAAAGGGCCTGAGTCCAATCCCCACTTCTGCCAAGAAAAAGAAAATATTTGAAAATATAAAATTTAAACTACACAGACAGACTTAGAATTGTCTAATATTGAAAATATGATATATATACACTTACACTTTGATCCAAATACTAAAATGCAAAACAATTGAAATAAGAACTATTTTCTATGTTATGAGATAGCCAATGTAAAAAAGTATAAATAGAATATCAAAAATTTAATATGTGTAGAGGAATGGAATATAAATGTTCAATATCTTTATTTACATTTGTCTCCTTTTTCTTTCTTTTCCTAACTTTATGATTAATATCAAGTTGCTATCATTTCATAAGGCTTGTTACATGCAAAAAGATGGCTTTTCTAATTCACAAAGCAAGCACCTATAACAGACACACCAAAACTAAACAAGAAATAGAAGCATTACTAATTGCTTAACAATTAAGTAAGGAAGACTTTAAGAGAGAGAATAATAAAATACTAACAAATCCTAGAAGATAAATAACAAAGTGATGCAACTAACATTTAACCTATCAATAATTATCTTAAGTACAAATTATTTAATTCTTCAACTAAAAGACGTAGAGTGGCTGCATACATAGAAAAAACAGTAAGACTCAACTGTATACTGCTTGCAAGCGCCTAACTTGACTTGTAAGGTCATGCATAGACTGAAACAGAGAAAAAGATTTTCAATGCAAATGGAATCCAAAATAAAGCAAGAATAGCTACAGCTGTAATAAAGGAACAGATTTTTAACTCAAAACTCATAAAACAAATAAGGGTCATTACATAATGATAAAGGAATGAAACCACTGAGAGGAAAAACAAATTATAATATACATGAAGCCAATATCGGTGCACTTAAGCACTGATATTGTATGATTTATATGTATAAACATTAATCTATATAAAAGGAAAAATACTATACAAAGTAATACAGTAGAAAATATTAACTTTTGGCCTGAATAGATCATAAAGACAGTAAGTCAAAAAAGGCTCAAATTGCACTTTAAATTAAATGCAGTTAACAGGCACCTGCATAACATATCATTGAACAGCTATAGAGCTCACATTCGTGTCAATAGCATATGAAATATTTGCGAGCATATATCATTAGTGTATTTTTAAAAATTAAAACCATACTCAGAATTTTCGTTAATTAAAACTAGAGATCAATAACAACAACAATAATTTTCAAACTATGAAAGTTAAATGGCCTGGTCTTCAAAACAAATAGATTAAAAAATATTTTTTTAGAATTTTATTTTATTTTATTGAGAGACAAATATCAAAGAGACAGTTTCAAAGATGACTAATAGGACAATTTCAATAATGAATACTTTTTATATTGGTATCTTCCTAGTGATTATCCATAGTACAAGAAGCAGACAGGGTCTCCAGTCTGAACATAATTAGTACAAATCTTTCTTCTCATAGAATTAAGCAAAAGTAGTTGCATATCTATCCTAACTATTCTGCATATACATATTCAAAATGGTCCTTCCTTTGTATCCCCCCTTTTTTTTTTGTTTAGTCCTGTCAGAGATGAGTATTCTATTGGAATTCACTTATTACAGGTGCTTGAATTCAGCAAAACACTCCCCAACACAGTCCAGCAGTCCACAATAGCAGTGGGTTATCCACAGAAGTTGTTGACTAGAGCCTTTTACAGCTCAGCATATTAATACAGCTTTACTTTATATACCTCATTTTTGTACTTTTCTGCTGGATGGTTAAGACCAAGATAAAGCAAGAAATGTAACTTTTGTATCTCATAAGGTTAGTCAACTCCTCTCAGGGTTTATCCTGTAACCATGTACTGCACTTTGTAGATCCTTTGTCAGTGTCAGCCATGTGGATGAGTCACAGCCATTACTTGACCAATTTGTTCTCTGTGAAAGCCTCAGAGAAAGTTTTCTCTCCTTAGGCACACTATAGATCATTGATGCATTCCTCTGTGGCTCCGTAATCTCCTTGGTCAGAAAATTTGGGGCACACCTGAGTTACATGATGTTACAGTACAGGTTCTCCTATGTCTGGAATCTTCACTGACCTTAAAAGGCTAGCAACAAAATGTTGGGTGACCTTGCAGCCCTTCCATTTCTTCAATTTTTGATCTGCAAACTTAGCTTGCTAACTCTCCAGAAGAGAAGTTGATTATTACCCTGCAACATATGCAGTATGGTTTACTCTGTCTAAATATCAAACTAAAAAATAAATTTAGAAAAAAATTTAAAATCTTGAAATACAAACACCAAACTCTATTTACTATAGAAAAGCAGCATAGACAAAGCAAGTTTACAACAATCAAATTCTACATTAAAAAATAAAACAGATCCCAAAAAATAATTACACCTCAAGGAAATTTAAAAAAAAAGAAAAGCGGCCAGGGAGATGGCTTAGTGAAATAAGAGCTTTCCTGGCAAGTTCAAGGGCCTGAGTTTAATCCCTGGTCATGCCAAAAAAAAAAAAAAAAAAAAGAATAACAAGTCAAGTTAGTATTAGAAAATAAATAGTATGGATAACCCACTACTATTATAGACTACTGGACTATATTGGATTATTTTGCTGAATTCACACACCTGCAATATTTGAATGGCAATAAAATACCCATCTCTGACAAAAGTAAACAAAAAAAGGATATAAATGAAGGACCATTTTGTAGTGAAAAAACAATATATATGTACATATACAAAATAGGATAGATATACAGCTACTTTCTCTTAGTTCAGTGAGAAGAAAGATTTGTACCAATAGTGTTTAGACAAGATATCATGTCTGCATCTTGTACTATGAATAACTACTATGAAGACAACACTATGCAATGTATTAATTATTGTAACTATCCTAATAACCTATTTTGAAACTGTCTCAATGCTATTTCTTTCTTGATAAAATTGATATTAAAAAAGAAAACAAATAGTAAAGATTGAAGTAGAAATAAATAAAATATAAATTCAGTAAACAATACAAATGATCAACAAAACAGAGATTTAGTTTTACAAAAATATATTTTAAAAAACTAGCAAATATTTAGTTCATTTAAGAAAAAAATAAAAAGGAAACCTTTAAGTGTATACCACAGACATATAAAGGCTTTTTAGAGACTATCATAAACAGCTTTATGCTAACAAATTCAGTGACATTGGAAATGGAAGACCTGCAACACCCCCTGCTCTGGATACCTTCAGGACCCTCTGTGAGCCATGACCTGCCCCTCATGTGAGGGATGGTCAACTTCAAGAGGTAAAAAATGTCAAAATGGAGGAGCAAAAAGCAATCTCACACCACCACACCATCCAAAACAAGTCCAGTAGACAAAGAAAACTGTGGAAGTCACACACTTGAAATTTCTGAAATAATAGAAACAAAAGTAAAGAAACAACTTCATCAGACTATAGAAGAAATCAGATCACAAATAATCTGTCATGTAAAGAAAGAAATATCAATCATCATGAAAGAATTGCTCAGCACAGTGAAAGAAGACACAGATTTTTAAAAACAGAGGAGCACAGAAAAATAATGGAAACATTGAGTGAACAATTCAGGAAAGAACTACAGTCCAAGAAACAGATTCAAACAGATATCCAGGAAAATAAGAATTCCATTGAAAGCTGACAAAACTACTTAAACAAAACTGAAGATAGCCTTTCACACCAAGAAGACAGCATTACAACAAGTGATCACAAAAGGAAAGATCTCTTTAAAATAATAAATAACCAGGAAATAAAAACATAAAACTTTCAAGATGATGCAAAGAAAACCAATATTAGACTGATAATTGTCAACAAAACAGCAAGGGTCAACACAAATGACAGACAAGACTATAGGCAGAAGTAGTACCAGAAAATTTCCCAAGCATGTGAAAAGAGTATAACATGCAGATGACTGAGGCACATACAACTCCAATTAGTCTTAACCAAAATAAATCTATTTCCAGTAATATAATAATGAAGATCCCAAAAATTCATCACAAGGACATAATATTAAAAGCTGTTAGAGGAAAAAAAAGGTGAGATATAGCAAAGAAAAGCCAGTATAATAATGGCAGATTCCTCAACACAAACCATCAAATCAAGAAGAACTTGGAGTGAAGTATTTCAGGTCCTGAAAGAAAATAACTTCCAACCAGACATATGCACCCTGCAAAATTATTTTGCAAAATTAATGAAGAATAAGACACATCCATGACAAAGAACAAAGAAATTCATGACCACATATCAAACCTACAAAGAGTACTGAAAGGTGACACAGAAAGAGATAAAAATGACCACAACTACAAGAACACAATAGAAAGCAACAACCAAACAGAGCAAGCAATTAAGCAAAGCATAAAGCTAGGGAACTAACATCAGGAAAGCAACATGATATTTAAATAACACGTCAATCGTAAGTCAACACATCTCAATTATAACCATCATTGTGAATGGCCTCAATTCACCAGTAGAAAGAATCAGACTTGTAGAGTGTATCAAGAAACAAAATTCAACAATATGATGAATACAAGAAACCTATTTAGGGCTGGGGATATAGCTCAGCAGCATAAGTGCCTATCTGGAAAGTGCGAGGTCCTGAGTTTAATCCCAAATTCTGCAAAGAATAAAAAATAAATAAATAAAAGAAATACATTTAATTCAAATGGAAATTCATAGACTGAAAGTCAAAAGATAGAAAACAATACTTATGTGACAAGGACTCAGAAAAAAGGAGAGGTAGCTATTCTGTTTGCAGAAAATGTGAACTTCAAGAATAATTGAAAGAAATTTTTAAAAGATCACTACATACTTGGTGGGAGAAAACTGCAAGAGGAAGAGATTACAATTGTAAACATGCATACACCCAATATAGGAGCATACAAGTACATAAAACAAACTTTAACACACATGAAAACCCATATGAGCAATAACATAATTATAATGAGGGACTTTAACACCCTTTTGTAGCAAACAGATCAACTAGGCAAAAAATTAGGAAAGAAATAACAGGACTAAACTAAATGTGTAAATAAATGCAATTAGTAGACCATTACAAAGTGTTCCACCCAACAAAATCAGAATACAAATTATTCTCAGCAACACATGGGGCATTCTCCAAACAGACCTTACAGTAGCATATAGGACATGCTTAAATAAATGCAAAGAAATTTAAATTATCCCACACATATAATCTGATCATAATGCAATGAAACTGGAAATTATTGACAAAAGAAATCACAAAACGTCCATAGATATGCAGAATTTAAAAAACATCTTCCTGAACAATCAATGGGTCATAGATGAAATTAATAAAGAAATTAAACAATATTTAAAATCAAACAAAACTATAGATAGAAATTACTAAAACCTGTGGGAAACAATGAAAACAGTCCAAAGAGAGAAATGTAAAACATCACATCAACAGAGCCAAACGCAAAAAATCACATGATCATTTCAATAGATGGAGAAAAGGCTTTTGACAAAGTTCAACACTCATTCATGATAAAAGCACTACAAAAAGTCAGAATAAACAGTCCTTACCCATATCTGGGTAAAAGCCATCTATGATGTACAAAAACTGAAAGCTTTCACTTTAAAATCAAGAGCAAGACAAGGATGTCCATGGTTATCACTCCTGTTCAATATAGTTCTGAAACATTAGTGACAACAATTAGACAAATGAGAGAAATAAAAGAAATAAGGTTTGGAAAGAAAGGTGTGAAATTATCATTATTTACCGATGACATGATACCATATATAGAAGACCAGAAAAAATTCACTAAGAGAATGGTCAATTTAACAACAAAATTCAGTAGAAAGAAGTGAAATTATCATTATTTACAGGCTACCTGCTACTCTACATGGGAGAATCAATAACTCTACTGAAAGACTTGTAGATGGAGTTAACACAAAAGACATAAAAAGAGTGTTTGCAGAAGTAGTACCAGAAAATTTCCCAAGAATGGGAAGTGTCTCAGTTACTTTTCACTCACTGCTGAGACAAAAATACCTAACACACCAAAATTATGGAAGGAAAGGTTTATCTTACAGTTTGTGGAGGTTTCAGTCTATCCTTGGCTAGATCCCAGGCAGAGTGGCATACAGCAGAGAGTGGCATATGGCAGAGAGCAGCAGTTCATGGCAGCAGATAATAGCTAAGAGTAAAGGGAAAGGTAGAAGCTACAGCTTCTAGCAAGCCTCCCTCCCTTCTTTATATTATAAACAAGCTACCCTGGGATTGGGGATGTGGAACTCACACAATATCCATGCTCTTCTCCTGCACAGGATAAGGATGTTTGCAAACTAAGAATCCTGACTCCCTGCTGAGTCACTTAAACTTCTACACTTCTCAAGTTGACAGAATTTATCAACCACTACAAGAAGAGGAACTTCTTGTAGTGGCTGATAAATACAATAAGTGACGCATATAGAACTCCAGTTCTCCATAATAAAAAATAAGTCTTTACCCAGATGCATAATTAAGAACCCAGAAACTAAGCAAAAGAACAGAATGTTAAAAGCTGTTAAACAGAAAAAACAGATCACTTATGATGAAAGCCCATCAGAATCACAGCAGATTTCTCAACACAGATAATCAAATCAAGAAGAGCATGGAATGAGATATTTGAGGACCTGAAAGAAAACAACTTTCAACCCAGACTGCAATGTAGCCTGCAAAACTATCTATCAAATTTAATGGAGAGATTAGATACTTCCACGACAAAGAACAACTGAGGAAATTCAAGATAATCAAATAAACCCTACAAAGAGTGCAAAGAGATATTTCAGAAAGAGATAAACAATCACAACTTCAAAACCAATAGAAGATAACCACCAAAAGACCAAGTAATTAAGCAAAAGGGAAGGGTAGGGATCCTACCATAGGAAAACAACATAACAATGATAAGCTACTACTTATTAGTTATAACTATCAACATAAACAGCCTGTATTCACCAATCAAAAGAAGTAGACTGGTAGAGTGGCTCAAGAAACAAAATCCACAGTGTAGTTGCTTAGTTCACAGGTATCAGCATATAGAGTTAGTCAGGGTGAGAACTGTACCCATTAACTGCTATTTTCAAAATCCTGATGGAGAGACCATTGCTTTAACCATCTTGTTTATATAAATGTATGGTTTTGCCCCTGTCATATTTCCTGTTTTCTCCTTTGTTCAATGATAAGAAAGGTTTGTGCTAATATTGTTTAGACAAGACACCATGTCTTCATCTTGTCCTCTGAATAACTACCATGAAGACAACAATATCCAACGTATTACTTATTGTAACTGTCCTACTAACCTGTTTTGAAACTGTTTCGTTGCTATTTTTCCCATTAAAATGAATTAAAAAATTTAAAAAGAAACAAATTTCAACACTATGTTGCATCCAAGATACACATTTAATTCAAAAAGAAAATAATAAACTAATTAAGTATAGACTACAATACTCCATGTGACAGGAATTGGGAAAAAACAAGGGTAGCTATTTTCATTGCTGATGATGTCAACTCCAAACCAAGTGTGATTAAAAGAGATAAAGAAGATCACAACATACTTGTTCAAGGAAAACTGCCAGAAGAAATGATAATAATTATAAATATATATGCATCAAATGTGAGAGAACCCAGCGAAGCAAATTTTAACAGACATGAAAAATCTAATGAGTAATAACATAATTGTGCTTAGAGAATTTCATACCACAATGACACAAAGAGATAGATAAACCATGCAAAATATAAGCAAAGAAATACCAGAACTAAACCAAACATGTAAACAAATGGATTTAGTAGATCTTTACAGAGTGTTCCACACAACAGCATTAGAATATACATTTTTCTAAGCTGCACTTGGGACTATCTCCAAAAGAGATCACGTGTTAGTACATAGAACATGCCTAAGTAAATGCAAAAAAGTAGAAATTATTCCAGGTATATTACCTAACCATACTGCAATTAAACTGGAAATTATTCACAAAAGAACCAGTAAAAGTTCTATAAACACATGGAAATTAAATAATACCCTCCTGAACAATCAATGAATCACAGACAAAATTAAAGAAGAAATTAAAAATATTTACAATTAAATAAACATGCAGATACAGCATACCAGAGTCTGTGGGATGCAATAAAAGGTATCTTAAGAGGGAAATTTATAGCAATAAATTCTCACATCAAGAAAAAGAATGAGCCCAAATAAACAATCTAATGCTGCATCTCAAGCTCCTATAAAAAGAAGAGCAAATCAAGCCCAAAGCCCAAAGAAGGCAGGAAATTACAAAGACAGGGCAGAAATAAATGCAATCAAGATGAAGAAAACAATACAAAGAGTTAATGAGTCAAAGAGTTGATTCTTTGAATGAATAAATGAAATTGATAAACACCTAGCCAACCTCTTTAAAACAAAGAAAAAAAAAATTCAAATTCATGCAATGAGCAATGAGAAGTGTGAAATCACTACAGATCCTCTAGAAATTCAGGAGATTATCAGTATTTATGTCCAAAATCTTTACTTTCACAAGATGGAAAATACAGAAAAAATGGACAGATTCCTAGATATATATGAACTACCAAAGAAGGTATAAAAGTTCAGAATAACCCAATATCAGTCAATGAAATTACAAATGTAATAAAAAACCTAAACCCAAAGAAAGGCCCAAGTTCTTATGGATTCACAGCTGAATTCTATAAGAAATTAGGGACGAACTAATGTCAGTTCTTCTCAAACTCTTCAATGATATTGAGAGGGAAGCAATTCTCCCAAACTCAGTAAGTCTTACTCTGATACCCACCCCAGAGAACAGACCAACCAAAGAAGAGAACTACAGGCCAATCTACCTAATGAACATAGAGGCAAAAATCCTGAATAAAATACAACCAAACAGAGCTCAGCAAATCATCAAGAAGATTACAGATTACAACAAATGGAGTTCATGTGAGGTATGCAGTGATATTTAATACATGCAATTCTGGGCAACATAGGCAGAGGCATTATAATCTCTGATTTGAAATTATACTACAGTGGGCCAGCCAGGTAGCTCAGGGGACTAAAGCGCCTGCTTAGGCAGGCACAGGGACCAGAGTTCAATCCCCAGTGTGGCATGCCATCCCTGTCCTCAGGGCACACTGAGACTGTGAGTGATACTGGGCATAGTGGTGCATGCCTGTAATCCCAGCACCAGAGAGGCTGAAAACAAGAGGATCACTATGAGTCTGATCTGCATAAGGAGACCCTCTAGATCCTGTACTAAAATACATTAAAAAAAAAAAATTGTACTGCAAAGCTGCTGTTAAAATCAGCATGGTACTTACAAAAAAAAAAAAAAAAAAAAAAAAAAAAAAAAAAAAAAAAAAAAAAAAAAAAAAAAAAAAAAAAAAAAAAAAAAAAAAAAAAAAAAAAAAAAAAAAAAAAAAAAAAAAAAAAAAAAAAAAAAAAAA
>PVKA01017902.1:0-18184 GCA_004027165.1 Ctenomys sociabilis | reverse complement strand
CGAAAGAGATAAATGTGTTCACTGAAAGAAAGCCTCTTTAATAAATGGTGCTGGAAAAACTGACTTTTCATATGCTAAAGGCCAAAATTACACCCATATCTATAATCATGCATTAGGACTAGCCCCTGCTTAGGAAAGTGCAGGGACCGGGGCTTGATGCCCGGCACCACATGTCACGCTGGGCTCACCCCCAGGTGCAATGAGCCAGTCACCTAGTCTTAGAGTGGCAGATGCCTGTAATTCCACACTGGGGAGGCTGAAAAAAGGAATATCGCTATGTATCTGAGCTACATAATGAGACCCTGTACCAAATACACTAAATATAATAATAATGAAATAAACGTAATCATGCACTAAACTACCACCAAAATGGATCAAATATTTCAATGTTAAAACAGAAATACTAATTCTAATGTAGGAAAAAGTACTTAGAAAACTTGAAGATGGTCGACAGAGAGTTTATGAACGAAATTCCAATGCCATGGGAAATTCTTTAAAGAATAAGCAACTATAACCTCATCGTTTTGAAAAGTTTCTGTATGTCAAAAGAGATAATCAGCAGAGTAAAAAGAAACACTATAAATCCGAAAAAATTTTAGCTGACTGTCCCTCAGACAACAGACTTTTATTATATAAACAATTAAAAATATCAGGCCCCCAATCCAAAGTCCCAACTCCAAAATGGGATCTCTGATGAATACACACAGACCTGTAATCCCAGCTCTTGGGAGGCTGAAAACAGGAGGATCACTACGAGACTGATCTGTGTAGTGAGACCCTGAACTAAATGCATAGCAAAAGAGGAAGAAGGAGGAAGAGGAGGAGGAGGAAGAGGAGGAGGAAGAATGAGAAGGAGAAGGGGAAGAAGAAGAAGGAGGAGGAAGAGGAGGAGGAAGAGGAGGAGGAAGAAGGAGAAGGAAGAAGGAGAAGAAGAAGGAGGAGGAGGAAGAGGAGAAGGAAGAAGGAGAAGGGGAAGGGGAAGAAGGAAGGAGAAGGGGAAGGAGGAGGAGGAAGAGGAAAAAGAAGAACAGGAGGAAGAGGAGGAAGAAGAGGAGGAGGAAGAAGAAAAAGAAAAGAAGAAGAAGGAAGAAGAAGAGGAAGAAGAAGAAAATCATATTTAGTTCCAAGTTTTTGGAGGTTGTTCTATCATCCTATGTGATTTATTTCTACTTTGTTGCTTAGGTAGCACATTCTATATAATTTAAACTCTATTAAATGTACTGTAACTTGTGCTGATGTACCCTGGGTGTAAACTTTGAGAGCTTAAGCATTCAGCATATATAGATTCAAGTTTTCACTTTATATAGACTGTTTCTTTTTGTTTATCTGTTTCATTTTACTACTTAGAACATGTACCTTGGTTAGTAAGACCAGGACCCATCTCTAAGGCAGTCACAACATCAGTTTAAGCACATTTCTGCTCTGCATCATCTCCACTCACCTCCATTGTGGTCAGGGCTGATTTCCTTTGCTTCCTTCGAGTTCAGGTATGCATTTAAATTGACTTCATTTACATTTCCCAAGGATTCAAGATATTACATATCAGAAATATGTAATATCATTCTATTTAGGCAGATCAAAGGTCAGCTGTTATAGAGTATATTAAGCTGTAAAATTCTCTTAATGAATACTTTATTTATGTTTTATCATCTTGGTTCATAAGTATAAGAATCTTGGTCTTTTATTTCTTATGCCTTCGTTTAGCTTTGTAACTAAGGTTATAGTATCTTCTAAATAAATTGAGGCTTTTATGATATTTTGCAGAATAATCTATATAATATAGAAATGCTTTATTACTCCAGTTTTGGTATCAAGTACTTCTGTTCTTAGACTTTCAAGGTAAGAGAAGTCTTTCACTTCCACAACTGCTTTTTTTAATGTATTTGGAACAGGGTTTCACTGTGCAGCTCAGACTCACAGTGATCTTCTTGTTTTCAGCCTTCCCAGGACTGGGATTACACCCAGTATTGATGGCGGGCTCAGTAAGATAGGAGAGGGGGCAGTGTTATGGTTTGTGTGTAGTTGTCCCCTAAAGCCTCATGCAGTTATGGGATGGACTTCTAGACTTCTGGATTAATTCATGAAGCAATGCTGAGATTATTGGTATAAGTGCTGCTGGGATTATGGGTGTGAGTGCTGCGCCTGGCCCGGGTGGAGAGCCTGAATGCAACATGAGAGAGACAGACTTCCCTCTGCTGCCATTGTTGCCGCTGCTCCTCCCTTCCTTCAGTCTTGCTGTTTTACTGTGTTCCACTGCCATGAACTGTTACCCTGTGCCCTGTGCCGCTCTGCATTGGCGCCAGCTGAGTATGGACCGAAACCTCTTTCCTTCCTTCATTTTGGATGCTGGGTATTTTGTCCCAGCAATGAGAGAAGAGTAACCAAGACACAGGGCACGTGGTGCAGGGGATTGAACCCCAGTCCCTGCACTTGCCTTAGCAGGCACTTAGTCTACTGAACTATCTCACCAGCCCCACGGCTGCTTTTGTATGGATTTTTCTTCCTAATATAATTTTATACAGTACCATTTTTTCACTTACGCTTTCAATTATACACACATTTCTTCATAATAATTTATTATTTTAAAACCTATGTTGTCTGTAATTATGAGACATTGTTTTACATTCTCTTGCCTGATTGAATCAGTCCTAGTGGAGGTTTTTCTCTTATAAATCTCTTCAAACTAGCTCTGGACATTTTTCTCTACTAAACATAGAAAAATAAGTCCATTTCCTCCATTTAAATATAAAATAATTAAGTTCATGCAACATTTTGGTTGCACTGCAAAACAAGTCAAGAATTACACTTACGTCTAGTTAGTGCTCAAGCCCTGTGGTTCTGTCCTGCGTGGCCAATATTTTCAGTGGTGGTGACCCTGCAGCACGTATGCCACAGAAGACTGTTTGCATCATACAAAGCTCTAAAATATTCACCTTCACTGCTCTAGTCCTCTCAAACCTTCTTGCTTCTGAATCATGTCATTCTTTATCAGGCACAGATATTGTGGACAAACCATTTGCTTGGACAATGCCCAAGTGAGTCCCCCAAAGCTTTGTGTGATACCATATGGATCTTCTGCATGACAACAGTGAGAGGTGGTGAAGTCTTCAGCAGCGAGGCCTTACAAAGGCACAAGCACTATGTCCCTGGGGCATCACCCTCAGAAGCAAGCAGAGACTCCAGTTTTCTTCCACAAGTGTGGGCTGTCCTAGAAAGAGCCAGCCTGGCTCCAGTGGCCTTTGACTTCCTGCTTCTCCATGGACCTCCCCTCTAGCTCTGTTTCCATCGCAAAGCCATGAAGCATTTCTAACCAAAAGCTGTAACAATGGGACCACCTGATCTTGGACTTTTAGTCCCCAAACTGTCAGTTAAATAAACTTTCTTTCTTTGTATATTAGCCAGCCTCAATTATTTTCTTATAGCAGCAGAAAACAAACTCATACTGCTAGAACACTCACCATACCTGAGTTCCCCAAGCAACATGTGTGCTCCAGCAGTCATTAATCATTAAAAATAGCATTCTCTTTCATATAAATCATGTTCTGTAAGAAAACAAAACCAGGGGCCAGAGATACATAGCTCAGCAACACAAAATCAGACTGTCAAGTGCAAGGTCCTGAGTTTGATTCCCAATACCAAAAAAAGAAAACAGAATAATTTCTAGTGCTACTGATAAAATATACTAGCCACATTTAGGGTGATTTCTTTTTTTATGTATTCCTTTCTCTCTACCTTTGTTCTTTCTCTCCTTTTCCTTATTAATGAAATAAAGAAAAAAAGTCAAATGAACTTTTTCTGAAATTCTTTTATAGGGGCATTGAAACTAAACTTAAAACCACAGGCCTTAGCATTGACATGATTTTATGAATCAAAAGTTCATGGCTGTTGCTGTGCAGTTGAGGAATCCTTGGCCTGGACAATTGAAATATAAATACGACAGAGTAAGAGTCACTCAAATCACTACCTGAGCTGGAGCTGCTTTTTTTATTTTCTTTCTTTCTGAGACATGCAGGAAAAGAAGAAAATTCCCTCAAATTACAAACTTAGAATGGATAGCAGTGATGACGGGAGGATAAGAAATGGGGACAGCAAGAGGCGACGCAGGTTAATGGAAAAGTCCTACGGAGCAGCTTCAACGAGGAGACATGAATCTGAGGACAGCACCATCACAGGAGATGAGAGTGGACTCTGGAGGAGATCTGGTACGTCCGGGGGGGAGGGCGGACTTCTTAAATTCGTGTCATTTTCTAACTCAAAGCTAAGTTCCATTTGCATTTTATTATTCATGTTGGTAATCCTTGATATTATGACTGTCACTGTGAACACGGTGATATGCTCATCTCCAAGTTTCCTTTGCAATTTTGGAGAATACAGAGCAGAGAAGACAAGGGGACTTAGGCCTCAGCATTTCTTTCTCTAGGCAATGCTAACTCATGACAGTATTTCCTATTCATCAAATTTGCAATCTTGGAAGGAGAGGAAAAAGTGTAACACTATGTAATTTAAACTCAGAATGTAATTATCAGTGACCTTTAAACTCTCAAACTCCAGCTACTGCCTACATGCTAAATGCAATCATGAAATTTGATTTCCTATATGTAGTAGGCTATGAAACTGTTTTAATTGACACTGATAGATACGTGTAATAACTTATCTATAAATTAAAAATCAATGCCAATTTCAACTCTCTGGGTAATTCTTTATTGAGCAGATAAAAATTTCACATGGGTTCAACCAGTGCAAATACACACATAAAAGAAAACAAAAAAGCTGGCACAACACTCAGCTATTCTAAACCCCAGGAAGGTCTTTAGGTTACTATGCTTATCATACCCACTGAGACAACATGACAGACACTAAGGTTGCTTCCAAACTAGAGAGAGTCCCAAGATGTTGCAGTACACAGGAGCCTGGTAGCCACTCGGTGTTCTCTCTACCCTACCCTCAGACTAAACCATTAACACATCACTGCTTTCTTCTCTTCTCTGAGATCTCTTTGTTCTGCCTTAAATACGATACTTCACTATGGCCAGACTAAGTACCTGCATCCAGACAACACACATTAGAAAACCAAGTTCTCTGAATTCTGACATCCAGTGGGCCAGAAACATCAACACACATGGGACTCTGCACTAAGACACAGGCATGAGCGCGCGTGCACACACACACGTGCACACACACGTGCACACATACAACTAAGAACATGTAATTGGTGAGAGGACTGTTGTTGGCATTTATGTCTCAGAAGTTCCTGATGCTTTTCATTACCAGTAAAGCATGTGGCATTTTGCTGTGGGCATTTGTTATTACCAACCATAAAGCAAATTGAAACAAAGCACTTCAAAAAAGACAGTCAACCCCTTTTTAGTAAATTCACTTAAGCTTTTCCTTCCTCTACTGCTGGCTAGAATTTAACAAGACTTTACAGGCACCAAATGCTACAGATTGAAAAAATTCTCAGAGCTATTATTTCCCTGCTTTCTTTTCCACGTTGATTTCTTATGAAACTGAATCAATCAGCAGTTATGTCTGTCAAATCAAGATTTAAACTTCCGATCAGCCATCCAAAGTTGGATGTCATCCAAAGTCGGATCGTCTTTATGATTTTGTATGTTTACAACCAAATTGAGTGGCTGACTACACTGGTATCATTTAAAGGTTGGTTTTCTAGGGGTTTAAACCAGCCAATATCCTCATAATGAGAAATATAAAATGAGCTTGTATTGAAGAGAAAATATAAGTGAATTTCTTAGCAACAGTGGATTTGGAATACTAATACAAAACAACTGTCTAAGCCCATCTTTACAATATAAATGATTATATGCATACACATGTAAAACTAGAAGGCTAATGTTCAAATAATGGCATGGTAAGCTATAATCTGTTTTTGTGTACTTTCCACTTACGCATATTTCCTAAGGTTTCTACAGTAATCTTGGATTGCTTTTGTTATAAAAATATTTTTTAAGCTGACCTGAGATGAGCTCCAGAAATAATTTATGTGGAATGCAAGTGTCTTCGCATAGGCCCAGAACACTCAAATAAGCAGAAGAAAATGTACACATGTATATAAGTACACACACAAAGAGTTCCGGAACAAAGCTGAGTCTGCCAAGGCAATAGCACTGGAATTGCCTCCCCAGAATACATATGTACCCCTACACATATTTGTATAAACTCACAGCCCAAGATGTCCCTTGCTACTTTCTTGCCATTCATGCAGCCCTGGGCTATTGCCCAGCAGAGTTTGAGTTACATCCCTGCTGATGAATGCCTTAACTTTGCTCTGACATATAAATTCAAAGGGCAGTGGATTACAATATAGAGAATCTTCTCCAGTAACCACTTAGAAAACGAAGGGCCACCAAATTTTCCAAATGCCATTATTTTTTAAGAAAACAAGGGGCCAGGGGAGAAGAGGGACTGGTTAAAAACAAACAAAAACACATTCCCTACTTTCAGGCCAAAAGCATTAAACTGTAACTGCCTTGTAAATCTCTTCCAATTTGTGCTCCATGTAAATCTCAAACGGGAGTTCTCATAGTCCTCCCTTAGAAAGTGGTTGCCAGGATGTTTATAGAATCATTACTGGCAGGTTTTTTCTCTACAGGAAATGTCTGGGTTGCAGCTCCTTTCTTTGGGGGCTGCAAAAATATATTTCAAGAAGCAATAGCTTTTCTGAATTAAAAAAATTAGTTCAGATCATAATTATATTCTCACAAACCAATTGAAAAATGGTACTTTTTGCAGATCAATGGCTCTATCCAAGTAACAGCTCATGAATAAATCTCTTTTTAAAGATCTAAATGTGACACAAGCTCATTATTAAAAAATATTCAAATAACTAAGTGTATAACTTTAAGGGGGAAAGAAAACACTGGTACAATATTCTGAGCCAGAGTTGCAGTCTCAATGATACATCTTTTTATTTTTTTAATTATTGGGAAGCTACATTTTTGTTTAGATTAAAGTGAGATCACTTTTCCTGCAGATATTTCAACTGTAACAAAATAATGCAACACTAATCTGTAAGACTTTTTCAGTAATAGATGTTTTTCCTCAGTAAATCAATGCAAAGGCTAATTGGGGTGGAAGGTGACTATCTCTCGTGGTTATAAATACATTTGCATTGCTATCAATCTTTTCCACCACCAATGTTAAACGAGGCTGAACAACCTAGAGAAGGGGAAAGGAAAAAAAAAAAAAAAAAAAAAAAAAAAAAAAAAAAAAAAAAAAAAAAAAAAAAAAAAAAAAAAAAAAAAAAAAATGCAGTTCAATGTCTCCACATAGTAAATACTGCCATCAAGTGGCCACACTTAAGAGTTGCACTAGCAAAAATAAATATGGTTGTCATTAAAACTGTTAACATACTATTTAAAGCCTGGAATGAAACTTACTCATTGGAGGTACACTTTCCTTATAAATGTGGGACAAACATAGCCAGCAGTGTGTGTAGGACCCTCGTGCTAAAATGGGGCCCACAAGACTACATCAGATAAAAACGGTCATGACAAAGCTGTAATTGAGTGTTGCTACAGCAGCTTATTAATAAATCATGTCTCCCTTGAAATTTGTGATGTTATGTGTTAGTGACAGTTTTAGACTATTGAACACTAATTCAGTGAACTCTACGCAATAATCTTAGCACCCAATATGAAGGACTTTTGTTTTAATAATCTTTATGGTTCATTGCAGAGAACCAACTTATCCTCGCAATGATAAAAATATGGTTTCCCTGGCAGGCAGCCCAATACTTCACATTTCAGACAGTAGAAGAAATGGGTTTTCAACTTACTGAAGATTGGATGGCATGTCCCTAGGATTAATTGCAGTGTTGACTTATTTCCATTTCCATGACAAGGAAGAAAAATATGATACAAGAGGTGAGAATCTCCAAAAAATGTGTAATTCTTTTTAATCAACAGAAACTATTTTTTCCTTCATTTACATAACATAGCATCATGCAAAAGCACTGAGTCGAAGTTAGGATGTTCACCACAAAGACATTCGAAATGATGCAGTTAATTAAATGACTAATCATTACATGAATGAACATTTTAAATATGCACTTCATAATTAGTGAAAGGAAAGAAGGAAGGAAGGAAGGAATGACAAGTTCCAAAGTTCCTGAAGGTGGAAAGTATAAAGTACAGTCAACAAGCAGCCTGAAACAGAATCAAATGGAATGATTATTTTAAAATTCAGATATTTTAATCTTCTCATGAGTCTACTGGCTAACAATTTTACAGAAAATGGACCCAGAAACTTAAATTTTAACAAATGTTATGGGTAAACATGTATGATCTTACACTTTAAGAGTACAACATTTTAGTAAATAAGTGGCTTAAGTAAACTGATTTTCTTAAAATCCCAAAGCTAGGATTATAATAGAAGGAAAAGCCAGTCTTCCCTGCATTGCATTCCAAAATCCATCATCTTGTACTATGCGAGCTGTATTAATTTTCCTTTTAAGGTCTCAGAATCCTTACATTATAAATCAGAGCTACTGACCACATACAGTAGTTCTATCTTCTCCACTAAAACCGTCAGTAGTCATTCTGTTAAAGATCAGAGTGTAAAATTTTCTTTGCTCTTTTACTATGAAAATAAACAAAAGAATCAAGAAAGATTAGTGAAGAGACAATCTGAAGTGTGGGGGATTATCCAAACACAGGCACAATAGTTTCTTTTGCCATTGGATTCCAACTCTTCTAGTGTGATTTTTCCACCCCTTGAAACTGGACAAGTGCCCTACTTGCCTTGCCCTGTCAAATACAGCAGGAATGATGCTCTGGGTCTTTGCAGTTTGGACCCTCAGAGGCTGGTCACCCACCTGGAACCTGAGGTTCTCGTGCTGCGGAGATAGCAGGATGAAAGAGGATGTGGACAGAGTGGGCCAGTCGTCCCAGGCGAGCCACCAGCTGACCTCAACCACATACATGAAGCCTCATGAGACCAAAAGAACTGCCTGATCAATGGATGAGAAGAAGTAATAAACTGTGGCTAATGTCTGGAGTGATTTGTCCCATCACTATAGACAATTAACATACTAAGAAGCAACCATCACCCTAAGCCACAAAGGATGAATAAATGACCAAAAACTAGACCACAGTTGCTAAAATAACATGAGCATAGTAGAGGGCTCTGTGACAGTCACATTCTCTGCCTGACTTTAGCAGAGTAGGACAGTCATAAACTTACCCTTCCCTCAACTGGCCCACTAGCTTTAAAGACAGAAGTTGTGATGCCCCAGTAAATATTATTTTATCCTGCAGTAACAGATGTCACCAGGCTGAATAAGAGAGCATAAAGATATACCACCTTTCTAAGAGTTGGGTGGGTGAATGGGTTCATAGAGATGTTACTAGTGACCAGTAACTTGTCAGAGAAACTAGAGAAAGTCACTACCAAAACAAAAGGAAGAAAGTGAAATCAGGAGGAAAAAATATGTACTTGTCTTTCTATGTAAGTTCCAGAGAGACTTCTTGCTAACTCCATCAGCTAATACTCGTAAGGTACAATATCAATGAGGATGTGTGCGGAAGGAACGGTCTAAACTTTAATGGCCTGCTCCACTCTACTGAGCCCTACGTTACATTATCCATCCTTCAATGGCTGATTCAGATGTGCATTAAAGTTTTAAAAATGCAAAAGAAGAACCTTCTCAAGGCATTGACTAAGATAGTAACAAAAACCTACAGAAAATAAAATGGCAAACAAGGGGCAGACAAAAATTCGCAAGAATGTAACACAAATCAAGCCAAAAAATTAATGTAAAAACTGAGGCACTGAGTAACAGTATTCACTAAAGAAATGAACTTTTAAAGTTATAACTCTTCTGAAATAAGAGTTGAGATAAAATGTGGTTGGACTCAGAAGAAAAATTCAGAAACGTAGGTAATCAACAGTGATGTACCACAGTCAAACATGTCTAAGAGAAAAATAAATCTGTAGTATAAATAAAGGTTACATTAGAGAAATTTTAAGGAAAAACAAGCCATTTCTGAAAATGCAAAAATATAAAAGAAGAATAATAGTTAAGATATTTTAGGATTATTATTATGAACCCAAGAGAAGTGTATAATTGACATTTCTAAATAAGAAAGGTAGCCGGGCGTGGTGGCGCAGGCCTGTAATCCCAGCACTCGGGAGGCTGAGGCAGGAGGATTGTTGTGAGTTCGAGACCAGCCTGAGCTACAAAGTGAGCTTAAAGCCAGCCTGAACTGCATAGTGAGACCCTGTCTCAAAAAAACTAACTAAATAAATAAATAAATAAATAAATAAATAAATAAATAAGAAAGGTAACAAATACATGAAAAATAAGGCAAGAAAAATTTACCAAAATGAATGGAAAATATAATTTATTCATAAATGAGCACACTGCGATTCTAGGGTTGGGGAAATAACATGATGGTTTAAGCACATGCCTGAGAAGTGCAAGGACCCAGGTTCAAGCCCCAGTACCACATGCTGTGCCAGCCCTGGACCCCAGGGCGTGCCTTGACAGCCACTGAAACTGGGTGTGGTGGCACACACCTGTAATCCCAGTACTGGGAAGCCTGAGACAGGAGGATCACATCTCAAAACCACATAGTAAATAAAAAAAACTAAAACCTAGAAGCATATTATAAAAAGAGAGTTTTCAAATCAAAAGTGGTCAAAGGGCTAAATGTGAATGAGGAAAACACATCCCCTACATATGCATAATTAATCTCCTCAGATTAGAGCAAAACAGGAGCTGAGGATCAATCCGTGTAGTAGTAGAACATTTGCTTAGCATGAATAAGGTCCTGCTTTCAAACTCCAGCAGCAGAGAAAAGGGGGCGTTATGGTTTGTGTCTAGTTGTCGTCTCAAACCCTCATGCAGTCATGGGGCAGCTTCTGGAGTTTGTGATTGCTTGCTGTGGTTGTGGGCACTGCACCTGCTCTAGGGCAGGTAATCTGCATTATAGCGTACGGAGGGGACAGAGGATCACTAGCTGCCGGGGATGCTACACCTCCTTTGCTCTCGTGTGTGTGTGTGTGTGTGTGTGTGTGTGTGTGTGTGTGTGTGTGTATTTCATACAGAGTCGTACTATGCAGCTCAGACTCATAGTGAGCCTCCTGTTTTCAGCCTCCCCAGTGCTAGAATTACAGCCTGCACCACCATGCAGTCTTGCTGGCTGGCTCAGCGCACCCAGAGGCCATGCCGGCATAGCCCTTTTGCTCTTCTGCTCTTTGCCTCCACCATGAAGGCACTCTCCCTTAGAGCCAGCCAAGTATGGACTGAAACCTCTACTAACTGTGAACTAAATAAATCTTCTTTCCTTCATTTTGGGTGTAGGGTATTTGTCCCAGCAATGAGAGAATAGTAATTGTGACGGGGGGGGGGGGGGAAGATAGGGAAGGAGGATAAGAAAAAGACAGACAGAAAGAGAGAGAGAGAGAGAGAGGAAAGAAGGAAGGAAGGGAGAGAGGGAGAGAGGGAGGGAGGGAGGGAGGGAGGGAAGAAAGGACAGGAGTAAAGAAAACTAGACCAGGAAACAAACAGAAGGATCTGAAACTGCCAGCTGAACAGGAACAAAAGACCCAACAAGCAGCAGATGATGCGAGGCCTCACTGCCCCGTCTCACAGTGAGGGCACTGAGGTTCGCTGTGACTGAAAGGGGTTCCCATCTGAATAGCAAGACAAATTCCACAAGTAATTGTAATAAGTGGTGGCTCAATTTCAACGTACCTCACATCATTCAACATACATTCAAAAGCATTAACCTTAAAAAAAAAAAAAACTTTTTCAATATGTTTATACTAAAAAGTTATCACAAACTGGAAATTTAAATGACCCTATCCTAGATTTTTTGATGATAATCTTTTTAAACAGCTGTTATTTAGAATAGTAATATAACTGATTTCTTATTAAAGGAAATACCTTCTTTGTAATATAGTTATTGTCATTATTCTAATTATTTTTATCACCTGACAGGATATGCTTTTTCCACTCCAGAGAGAAAAAAAGGAAACATACCTAAAAGGCGGTGACAATTTACTAAGTTTGATATTCTTTCAGATTGGCATTTTTTTTTTACAATATGCTTCAATTGTTCTTTAAAATATACTAACAACATCTAAAAGCCCCTAGAGACCTATTTTTACAACTTTCTAATAAGACACAGGCCAATTTCACTCACAGCAGCCTAGAGGAACTATAAAACTCATGGAAACTCCTCACTCTGACACGAGGGGGTTAAAAAGCAACAGTGCTTAGTTTCTTTCTTGTTGCTAGGACACGACTCTCAACAATACCACTTAAAAGAGAAAATGTTTATTTTAGCCCACAGTTTGAAGAGATTTCAGCCCACAGTTGGCTCCAAGGCAGGACCTTATAGCAAGAGAAACAGTCCATAGCATGACCGGAAGGAGGAAGTAGTATGACTTCCTTTTCTTTCCCTTTTTATTACATCCAGGCTATGAGCCAATTGGCTAGCAGAACCCATCTTCTCACAGCAGTAGACTCCTCAGCCAGAACTATGCTCACCCACCTAGTGGACGAATCCAGTCTCACACACCCATAATCCAGCCATTCCCAAAGCCCTACTTAGGAAGGCATGAAGCTTTAGAAAGACAAATGAGATGGCAATCTATCCATTACCCACCAATCTGGGTACGACAAGTTTTACTGAAGATGTGATGACTAGGGGTGTAATTTAGAAATGATTTAAAGTAAAATCAAAAAGCTACCAGTATACAGCCTGGACAAATTTTCAGAGCAGTGGCAAACTTAATAGAGACAGTACATACTAGAAAAAAAAAAAAAAAAAACTTCAACAGAAAACTCCAATATTTACTAAAATGCCCAAATATAGAAGTAAATGAGTTCAGTTGATACACACAAATAAAATTTTGATAATAAAATAAATAAGTTAAATGTACCTAATCATAAGCTAAAATTACATGTAGTTAAACTATAGCATTTGAAAGTGAATTCACTTTGACCTGCTAAAAGAGAAAATGCAAAGAATGGAAGGACACAAACACTGAATAAACACCTCACATTTAATCCATTAACTATCTTAACAAAAACACTCACTTGAGAAATAACTTATTTAATTTCACATAGCTCATTGCATAAAAATGAGAAGGTCACCTGAACTTGACATTCATACATCTTAGGCTTTTCTCGCTCCCAGGGAGAGTTAAGTAGCTCTCGATTTTTGACACCCAAGAGAAGTGGCAAATAATGGTCATCGGGATAACGTGGAGCACCTAGGAATGCCAAGCTTCCTCACACAGTGTCGCATGTAGTCCAAGAGTGAGAATGTTTGGAGGCTTAAACAGAAAATGAGTGGGGTTCTGTCCTGAAGACTGAAGTTGAGGGTGGATTAGAAAACAACTGGAAATCCCCAGTTACGGAGAATGGCTAGGGTTGTTCTGTAGAAGAGGTCAAATCTTCTCACACAGGGTCCCAGAACTGTTGATATAATTAAAAAGGAAAGATGAGATTTATAGCAGCTATATCCTTAGGCCTCACAGAACAGCCTCTACTGGTTTAGATGGCTTCTGATGAAATGGATACTCTGAATAGACCAACCCACCTTAAATATCCAGATGGGCTGAAGCAATGAGCTGTGTCTAAACAACTACATTTAGAGACCAGGGCCCTTACCCCAGATTTCTGGGCTGAATTAGCTTTCAAGGACTTATTGAGCTCTAGGGTAGTGGAAGATGTTTCTAGTTATCACTGATATTGAGTATACTGGTAGTCCACATGAAGAGGGACTTAGATTCAATTTGAATTTTTATTTAGAAAAAATAAAGCTATGTGACATGTAAGGTTTATGTGTTTTAGAACAAATACATTTCTGCTTCATTTGTTTTGCTTTTACCATGGTCAAACCAAGGTTTCCCTCAATTTAATATCATCATGTTAAAATGAATTCGTACCAGATTTTTAGTGTTCTGTCATTCCTCAACAACACAGCTGCTGTGCAAATTTAAATGATGTTGAGAAATACTATTATCTAACAGTGGTTAGCAGATGAAATCTGTGCCATGACAGGATAAGATTCTAAATGAAAAGCCACCTCTAAAACTATAGAGTGGAGGCCAATACCCTAGCCTTCCTATAGGCAGCTATCCTAACTAAGCACTGTTTGTGTCATGGGCAGCTAAAAATTACCAGGAACAGAACACCATCAAAGATGCTCTCTTATGATGATTATATCTTGGCTGATGGCCCAAATATGGTCACACCTTTGCCCCCAGAATCTGTGAATATTATTTTATGTGACAGTAGGAATCTTTAGACACAATTAAGAGTCTTGAGATAAGATAATTAAGAGTTATCCAGATAGATCAACACAATCGCAAATGTCCTCATAAAAAGGAGACTGGAGTGAGAAAAGCGTACTGTGATCATAGAAGCAGACATTAAAATAATGCAGTGATAAGCCAGTGAATATGTACTGGTTCCAGACATAGAGAAAAGAAAGGTCATATTCTCCCCTGAAGTTTCCAGAAGAAATCAGCCAGCCCTTCCAACACCTTGATTCGCGCTAAAACTGATGTCAGACTCCTTTTTTTAAAAATTGATTTTAGACTTCTGACCTATGACAGAAATGTAAAATAATAAACTTGTGTTGTTTTGGGCCACAAATTTAGTACTAATTTTTACAGCCACAGTAGGAAACTAATATTTTTGCCTCTTTTATATTCTAAGTGCTTGATAATTTTCACTGACTTTTAAAAATATCTGACTTAACAGTTAAATTGTTTGGTCAAGCTAAATATTAATTAATTTTCCCATTCAGATTTTATTTATTTATTTATTTATTTATTTGGTACAGGGTCTCACTACACACATTGGTCTCAGAGTGATCCTCCTGTCTCAGCCTCCCCAGAGCTGGGATTACAAGCTTGTGCCAACACGCCCGATTTCCATGGTGTGGGGCTGGCAGGTATGGTACCAGGGTTTGAACCCAGGTCCTTGTGAGGCAGGTGCTTAGACTGCCAAGCTATCTCCCTGGTCCTTCCTACTCAGATTTTAGAATCTGTACATTTCAGGCCAGAAAGAGAACAAAATCAATGACCCTAATAAAAGCATGGCCTCCCACCAGGTGCTAGGCTTTCTTGCTCATGTTACTGGCACAATACATTATGAAGAATGGGGGTAGCCATGCACTCGCTTACAGACAGGGAAACAAGCCTAGAGACGAAGGAGCTTCTTCCTCAAACTGCACCTCCTCCAAGATGCTTGCGCTAATTCTTACCCCTGCGGGACCCCCTCACAACCTCAGCATGCCCCGACCACTCAGAGTTGTCACTGCTGTCCCCCTGGTTTCTCCATGCTCAACTCTCTAAACAACCTTGAAAGTACGAACTGTGCTACTTTAATCACTGTTCTAAAAAATGACTATGATCTACTTAAGAGTCTCATGTTCTACCGATTGAGCTAGCCGGGGGCCCTTACGATACACTTAAGACTCGATGTATGTTCAATAAATGTATGAATTCAGTAAATGACAAATTAAGCAATTTATGAACTAATTAAGTAAGCCCAAAGGTGAAAGCTATGCACTAGTCTAGATATTTGTACTCACAGCCAGGCTTTTCAATTAAAATCAGGCCCTTTCCTCACATAGTCCTTCAAATTCAAGAGAATCCAGCAGGAGACTGAAAAAGTAAGCACTGCTGATTCTTTTTTTCCGGTTGATTGTAGCTAACCCTGAAGTTTAATTCAAATTGCATAAATCTCTCCCTAAACTATGGCATAAAATCCTCAGTGTTTATCTAAGGAAAAACATACCATTTTAAGATAAAGTACCTACACTATTTTTTTTGACAACTTACCATGCTGATAGTGTTTTTAGTCATTAATTTCAGATTCATGACATGGGAATCCAGTCATTTTTCATAGTCCTATGGAAGGCAGACACGTTTCTGCTGAATCAAGCACAAGATAATGCTACATGCACTGAACTGAAACACATTACCTCAGCCCCCATACATTACCAACTATTAAAGCAAAATGAGAATCAGTTTTTCAACCCAATTGTTTACCTAAGTCTCTCTTAGACAAGTTTGACCTTTATATTATGAATTTCATTTTGCTGTAAGCCCCTACATTTATATTACTGCTTAACATGCACTCTTCATAGAAATCGTCCCTGACAATTTCCAACTGCACTTATTCATGCTGAGTGTTCTGCTTAACTACCAGCCTAAAATGCAGTACACTCACTGGGGAAATAATACTTGCTGTTATTTCACAACTGGGAAGGTAAGACCAGTTTCATGCAAGGGGAACTGAAATGTTTTCTGGCTTTAAGCTGTGCAGCATAATTTAAATTTTTCTTCTACTGTAGAAGACAGTAGACTGTTTTCCATATTTTCCTTCTGTTGTTCTTCCTATACCTTTTCAACTAAATAAGGTTATTTCCAATGCTCTGCAGCATACAGGAATTGTGTAATGCATAGTGCCATGAAAATTTAAGTGACAAGCAACCCTTTTTTTAAACGAGAAAACAAGAAAAATTATATTAATAAAATACTTTGCAAGCTCTTTAATAAATTGGTCCCTTAGATTTGATTTCTCTGTACTTTTTGAAGCACCAGATGGTTCCATAGATATTGCTAATTGAGTTTTTATTAAACTTGCATACATGGCAACATAAACCCAGTTTTAAGTGACTACTTTCCAACAGAGCATTAGAACATAAATGCCAGTCTTGCACTTGAAGCTGGCTCTGGAGTTAGAAAGACTTGGGGTTGAAAACCTTAGTTCTTAGTTCTATATGAACACAGGCAACCTGACTAACTTCCTTTGTTCTTCATTCAAAAATCTTGAGCATCCATTGAGTTGTTTTTTTCCATTGAGTTATTACTATTACTCCTTGCTTATGAAGTTGCAGAAAATGAAGCTTAATTGTACAACTGCAAAATTTTCAAACCTTTTCTTCCTTGAAAAATCTGAGGTGTTACTCAAAACCAGGTCACTGTCATATTTAAGATCAGTGGGCAAGGAAAAGGTGAAATTACAGGTGCCTTCCTGATAATGTCACATAAACCTCAGGTTAAAACTTTCTGTATGTCATCTTATTATTGGCAAACACGTGTTACTATTTGAAAGTTACCCAATATGTGTGAGTGTCGGGTGTTGAACCCTTGATCCCAGGACCTAGCAATGTGATCTAGGAGGCGGGGAGCTTTGCAAATATATTAAGTCAAGGATTTCAAGAGATCATCCTGATTAAGCAAGTGGACCTTAAACCCAACAGTGTTACAGACAGAAAACAAAGTTATAGAGAAGGCTACATGAAGATGCTGCATTGTTTTAAAAGATTCATCATTTGCATTGCCACAGCTTTAATCATGTAGTGATTTTCTACAAAATTTTGCAGTTTCCCACATTTTACATACCTCTCTATTGTCATTTGAAGCAAAGGATTCTTCCATCTTTTTCTCCTCCTCCTCCGTAGATGAAAATCTCTTTCATAGCTTCTCTTGTTGTTGAGAGATGATCACCCATAATCTCACAGTAGAAGGCAAATGATTTATACGATCTGAAGAGAAGCCAGAGGATAATCTCACAGTAAGAAAGAGAGAAGAGCCACGGGTTCCAGTGATCGTGTGAAATTTAGTGTCATACACTACTCATATTGCAAGACATGGCTTGTTGTCAAATTAAAATACATTAGAAATATTTGTGACTCCTGTGGAACAAATCACTCACAATCTTTACTTCAAGAAAAAAATTAAATTCCTTTTGTAAAAAATATTATACCAGAATGCACACTTTAAAAAGCAGATAATGGTTCTAACTTCTCCAAAAAACTAGTAAATAAACAGAAAAAAAATACAGCAGAAATTAGCATCCATCTGGAAATAGATAATTCAGATGCGTATCACACTCCTATCAAAGTAAATTCCAGGGCTGGGAATGTAGCTCAGCAGTACTGCACCTTGCCAGCAGTATTGGCAAGCATGGAGTTCAATTCCTGGTACCAAAAATAAATAAATAGATAGATAGAAAGATAGATAGATAGATAGATAGATAGATAGATAGATAGATAGATAGATAGATAGATAGATAAATAAATTATAAATAAATCAAAATCACATGCCCTTTGATCCAGCAACTCCAATTCTAGGATTTTTTCCATCATATTTTCTGGTAAGATTATATATCTGGTATATATATATATATATA
>PVKA01017901.1:0-44922 GCA_004027165.1 Ctenomys sociabilis | reverse complement strand
GGGGGGAGGAAGAGAGGAGAGGGACGAGGAAGAGGGGGAGGAAGAGGGAGAAGAGGGGGAGGAAGAGAAGAGAAATAATAGCTGTATTTATCATATGCTGTCCTAAGTACTTTATGGATATTATATCATTTAATTTTCATATCTTAAAAGTATGGACTATCTATTATTTATCTCCCATTATTTGTCTTCTGAGTATACGAAAACTATTCAAAAGACCGAAGACAGAAGATCTTCATTTCAAGGCCAGCTTGGGATACATAGTGAGTTCAGGAGGCCCTGGAGAACTTGTCCTCCCACCCAAAAAAAAAAAAAAAAAGTATGACTAAATGTAGTATATACAATTTCACAGCCTGTCTTTTTAAGCACTATGTCTCCTAATGCCTAGAATTTATCACTCATCTGCTTTCTCCTCTGTTACCCATTTATTTAGTGGAGTCTAGTACTAAACAATGAACATTTGCCAAAACAACTTTGTGAACAAAAAATAGAATAGAAACCTCAACTAACTGTTTCTGTCCTAATTAGATTTACTCTAACAATCACAGGTGACTATTAAGCATCTTGAGTCTGTCTGAGCAAAGCATATAAGAATGAAAACAAAAAACACTGTGAAGTTACTAGCATACCAGCTCTCAGTGCCCAACTCCTGTTCCACCTGCAGTTCTCTGGCCATATGCACTGCTTTCAGGCATAGCATGACAACAATTTAGCAGACAAGAAAGGATGAGTATAGGTCAGATGCTTGAGAATGAAGAGGCTAACAGAATTTCTGCAAAAATTCTGAGCAGTAAACACAAAAGACTGAATGTAATACACAGTTTATAGAGTACGTACCAAGTTGGGCCCAAAGTGGGTTATATGGATGTGTCTTTGCCAACATGTCCACGCTCTGAGAGGAATGTTTTTCTAAAAATATTTTTATAGGTGGTTGTCCATTTGGCATGACTGTTGGAACCCAGGCAAGATGATTGGTCAGAACTGCAGTAATAAGAGCTGGCAAGAATCTGAAAACAAATACATCCTATCAAATTTCAATTTACCTTTAGAAAACCCTATGTAAAATATTTTACCATAGTTAAGTACTGACAGTATATATTTTCATGTGATCAAATGACATAAAAAAAGAGGGAAAAGGTCAAGTACATAAGATGAGAAAGAAAGTTTTTTTTTTTTCTTGTGGAGGAGACATTAAAATGTACCCCTAAAATACAGAACATGGTCACAAGGAGCTACTTCACATCACAATTACAAAATAAAGTGCTTAATTTTGTGTGGCACAAGGGATTAAATTTAGGGTCTTGTAGTAAACTTCATCCCCAGCCCTTTTTATTTTTTATACTGAGATGGGCACACTAAATTGAGTCCTGAAGCAGGACTCAAAATGGCAATTCTCTTGTCTTAGATTCTCATGGTTTTAGAATTAAAGGCTTGTGCCACAATGCCTGGCTAAAATACAATTTTACTTTAAAAAGTAGGGATTCTGTTTAATCTACCTACTTCATAAATGAAACAACCAATAGGTTCTTACATTTCCAATTTACTGACTGGGAAAAATGAAGGAAACCTTTGAGTACTACGAAGGAATATAAACACACCTGAATTACTCATATGGATTTCGAAGACTTGACAAGCAGTTGGAAGAACTAGTATGATAAAATATCACATTAAAAATATATCACTGCAAGGGCCAGTGAAATAGCTCAATGGATTAAAGTGCCTGCAAGCAGGCACAGGGGTCAGGGGTTGCCGTGCTGGCTCCACCCCCAGGGTGCATTGAGACAGCAATTGAGACTGGGGTGGTGACATGCGTGCCTGTAATTCCAGCTCTTGGGAGGTTGTAAGCAGGAGAATCACTATGAGTCCCATCTAGTAGTGACACCCTGAACACCCTGTAGATCCTTCCCTAAAATACAGGGGTGAAAAAAAGTATCACTGGAATTCTAGCACTCCACATTTTTTTTACATATTTTTTGTGAAATAAAATTATAAATGGATAAAATACACAAAAAATAAGCTTCAGCAAACTCTGTTAAAATGTCAGGAATTTTAATTCAACAAATAATTAAAGACATTTTTACTTTTTTTCATTTATAAGGTTCTATGTCATTCTTCCATACTCTATCATGTGATTATTTTTGGAATATTGTTTTTATTTATTTTTATCTTTAGTACAGGGTCTACAGTGTCTCACTATACAGATCAGACTTGTAGTGATCCTCTTGTTGTAAGCCTCTCAAGTGCTGGGATTATAGGTGTGTGCCACCACATCCAGGCTCAGTCGCTGTCTCAGCACGCCCCTGTGGCAGGGCTGACACAGCATGCCAGAAATTGAACCCCAGTCCCCACATCTACCTAAGCAAGCGCTTTACTCTACTGAGCTATCTGGCCAGCCCTAGAATACTGTTTTATTACTATGAAAGAATTATGAAGACAATGTTTCATATTTCCAGTTCACTAACTCAATTTACTCACAATCTATACAGTGGTGACTAATAAATAGACAAACAATAAAAAACAAACATAAAGGAAGCCATACTGATTTCTGGAAGCATTTTCCATGAGAAAAGTAAACTCCTTCATGAAACGATGGCAGAGCTGATTCTTTTCTGGAGTCCCAGACATCATTGTAAGCCAGACGGGCTCTCCAATCCGGGGCATTGTGTAAAGATTACAAATTGTTGTTCTAAAAAGAGGAAGACACAGTATGTAATTTATGGTTCCTCAAACCACATAACCTTAAGGTTTATGCTGATAGTTTGGGCTTTACATCTACTTAATGTTTTTGAGAAAAGTCAATAAGCTAAGTCTTTATTTTGAAATCAGTGTAGTAGCATGGGAAATACTTTGTTCATGAACTTCGAAGATGGTGTCTTTGCCACCAACTGACAGTATGCTCTACCATAAATTATTTCTCTAACTTGTGCATTTTTCTACCTAAAAGATAAAAAACTAGAAAATTTCTAAGGCTACTACAGCTCTAAGATTCTAAAGCATATACTGTAAGTATACTACAAATGAACATGTGCAAAAGAAAATATTCTATTGGATAATAGTTTATCCATTTACCCACTCAAAAGAACAGTTTATCCAACTCATTTTGTGGTCTTAGGTAAAGTTCTACAGGATAAGGACTGCATGCTTTATTTTACGACTCTCAAACTTTCTGCAGTTTTTCTGTTTGAGTTTTCAACATAATAAATTACTGTATAAGTATGATGGTGTTTTCCTAGATTTCTTTTAGATTAAGTAGGACAATTGCTAGTTCTGTGATTTGTGCTCTCCTAAAGGCTTCAAAGCACATTCAAGATAATCTGTTCTTTTCCTTTATATCACTGTCTACTCAAGTCCTGTCTGTTCAATAGACTAAACAAATCTACAAAACCTGAAGTATAATACCTAGAAAATTTTGGAGAAACTACAGGAAGGTTATCCTACCCTCTATTTTTTGCAGTATTATTTCATAGAAGTTTTGGCAATGATGGAAAGGACTGTATATTCTTTTAACCTGTTAGCCATGAGCCATATCTAGTTATTAAACACTTAAAACATAAGCTGTTTAAAGATTAATTCAATTCAGTTCTAGAATTGAATTAATCTTTAAATAAAAATGTGGCTGAGGGCTTAGAATATATTGGAAAATCCAATATCTTGTAGCATTAAATTGTATATGGGAGACGGAGACAAGGTTTAGAGAAGAAATGTCTATATACAATCCTACAGAAAACGATGATGAAAAAAGTTTTGAGAAACAATCTCTTAAAATGAAGCTTTGTAGTCAAAAACCTGTTGTGAAGAGAAGTTCCAACATGCTGTTTGGAATCTCATTCTCAGAACTACAAATGGGCAAGCAAATAACCCTGATATTTAATGAAAGCCTTCAAGAAGAGGGCGAAACAGAAAGAATATAAACATGCTAGACATATAATTCCAAAAAAAAGCAAACAATGCACAAAACTCAAGACAACTTCTAAATAAAATTCTAATATATATTCTGAAAGATATCACAAAAGATATTTTTCAAAGAAAAAGATCACCTGAAACTAAGCATAAATGTTACCAAAAGGAAATCATAAAATGTAAAACAAAAAAGCATTCCAGAGATACCCCCCAAAAAAAGAAAATAAATTATCAAGGAAAGTACACCTCACAGAGCTAAAGAACAAGATAGTGCCATTAGCTATGCCAAGAAGATAAATAACTAAGGGGTAGATATATATTTATTTACCATGGTAGACAATGATCATGATCTAAAATTGATAAACTAGGGCTGGGGAGATAGCTCAGTGGCATAAACCCCTGACTGGCAAGCACAGGATCCTGAATTTGATTCCTGGTAAACGCCCACCCTCCAAAAAGGATCCTAAAATTCCTAAATTAAGACAGACTTATGGGAACACAGCAGAATAGCAAACAACAACAAAACAGCCTCTCAAAAATTCTGAATCCAGACAATGGAAAATAACAACTTGGAGAAGAAATGATGGAAGGAGGAGGTAGATCCCTAGAACCCAGGAAGGCTATGGCAGAAAACAGGAGCCTTAAAAAAAAAACAAAAAAAAAAACAAAAACTGAAGAGATAGGCTATAACACAGAAAATGGGGCAATCTGTACTTTCTCTCTGGCTTGTGAGAAAGAAGATCAAATCTAAAGCAGGTGACACAGAGGGCTTCAGGGAGACACCCCAGTAGAAGTGAGCAGTGGATGCTGTGCACTGCAAGAGCTGGTGAGTGACTCCAGTCCAACTGCCTGCCAGATAACCTGGAGAGAGTGCTTGGCTGGATGCCATTTACATAGAGGGGTCAACCGAACCTGGGATGTGGAACAGCCTCGGACTGACTGGCTTCCTCTCAGGGCTTCCAGTGTTAAATCCCAACTATGACTGGATGAGGACAGCCTTGGTGGACATCTATGGTCAGGGATTCTGTTTCCTTTCCTCTTTATCAGTTTCCTAAGGTTAGGTAATCTTGACTTTTTTTTTTTTTTAGACAGGGTCTCACTAAGCAGTTTGGGCTGGCCTTGTGCTCACTTTTATAGCCCCCAGGCTGTTCTTGAACTTGCAGAGATCCTCCTGGCTCAACCTCCAGAGTGCTCGGATAATAGACGTGCACTACCATGCCCAGATATAGTGTACCCAGGGATCCAGGCCAAGACTACATGGCATGTGGGGCTAGGGATCAAACTTGTGCTTGCCAGGTAGATGCTTATGCCTCTGAGCTATATCTTTGGACTCCTCTCTCCTTGTCCATCAGCCATGCTTCCAATTTCTTTTTCCCTCTTTTCTCTATTGTTTCTTTTTACCTTTTAATTTTTCTCTCCCTAATACTTATATAGAAGTTCTTTATTTTTTTCTTGTATCTTCTATTTCTTTCCAGTTTTTCATCCTGTCTTTACTTTATACTATACATAGTCTATTCCACAGTAAGATCCTTTGTATCACTTCTCTCTCCTCTTTTTTGTACCATAGATTTTAAGGTTTCAGAGCTTTCCTGTTGTGTACCCCCATTCTCAAGTCCTAAACCTTTGCTAGTATAATCATAATGCTTTCTTAATCTTTTGATAGGTAACTCTAAAATTACTGCTGAATTATTTGCTATCATTAGTAGACACACAGCTATTGCATACCAATATCTGCAAGTCAGTATCTGGGCTGCCTGAATGTTTACATCACAATTGACAGTTTCTATTCTGGGAATAAGGGTCAAGCATGATTGGCTCCTATAATAGCAGTAACATTTAATTCGTCTCAGGAAAATACTATTGTAGCTGTTTCACTTAATATGAACATGACCATATAACTGTTGCTATTTCTCTGCAAGCCAACACTGAGACTGCTTTTGTGACATTAAGAATACCAGAGTACACTTCCAGAGTATTTGTTTGCGGGGCTGCTTATAATGCACTCTCTTTCAAAAATAACCAAGGTAGTTGAATCGTGGGGCTATGGCAAAGGGGCTGCCCAAACTATATCAGTGAAAAGCATAGGTCTCTGTACAATAAGCCCCCAACTTATGAACATTTGCTACATAAACCTTAAAGGCCAAGAGGGCCTGGAGTGAAGTATTTCAACCCTGACCTACATTACCTGCAAAAATTTCCTTTAAAACTGGTGGATAAATAAGTTATTTCCACAAAAAAAAAAAAAAAAAGGTATACCTGAAGAAACTGATGACCATAAAATCAGCATTAAAAAAAATTCTCAATGATAGCCTAGAGACAATGAAGCCAACAATGTCAGTCAGTGAAAAACAATGAAGAAACCTGGCAAGAAAAAAGCTAAGTAAAAGAAAGAAAATGAGGAAATCAACAGGAAAATAATACAATGACAAGAATAAGTCAGTACCTCATAGTAATAACTCTCAGTGTGAATGGTACTGCTTCCCTAAATAAAAGACACAGATAGATAGTATAGGTCAAGAAAGAAAACACTGCAATATGCAGCATACAAGAAACACATTTAATTCAAAAGAATACCCAGATATTAAAAATTAAAGGCTGGAAAATAATACGACACGTAAGGGAAACACAGAAAAAAGTAATAGTTGGTATCCTAATTTCAGACAAAGTGAATTTCAAGCTAAGACTAATCAGAAGAGCCCAAAAAGATCATTATATGACTTACTTCAACAGGAAAAGTTTAAAATTATAAACATATGCACCTATCACCAGCACATTCAACATCATAAAACAAGCATTAGTGGAAAAGGAAATTCAGATAAACACCAATACAACTATAAGGGTGTGGGAGAGGTCTCAATGCCATACTATTGGGGGCTGGGTAGATAGTCCAATGGTCTAAGCACCCTCCTGGCAAGTGCAAGGACCTGGATTCAATCCCTGGTACCACATGCCATGCTGGCCCCACACTGTGCCAGCTACTGAAAGTAGGTGTGATGGTGCACGCCTATAATCCCAGCACTGGGGAGGCTGAGACAGGAGGATCACTACAAGTCCTGAGCTGCTCAGTAAGACCCTGTACCAAAAACATAGATAAAAGATTAAAAAAAAAACAAAACCCTATTATCACAAATGGGCAGAACAATTAAAACAACAATGAAGAAATACCATAGTTGAACCAATCTTTGAACAAATGGATTTAGTAGATATTCCATCCAGCATTCCATCCAGCAACAGATACATATTTCTCTCAGCAGCTCAAGGTACTTTCTTCAAAACAGACCACATAGTGCCAGCCAATAAAGCATACTTAGGTACACGAAAAGAACAGAAGTTATCCATGCATACTATCCAATCACAGTACAGTGAAAGCATAAATCAATGGTAATAGAAACCACAGCAGCTATGCAAACATGTAAATTAAACAATACCCTGCAGCATAATCAATGGGTCACAGATAAAATAAAGGAACAAATTAAGACAGTTTCTAAAACCAAACATTAGAACCTATGAAACACAATGAATGCAGTCCTAAGAAGGAAGATCACAACAGTGAAACTGCACATTATAAAAACAGAAACTTAAATAACCCAATGATGCATCTCAAGGTCTCAGAAAAATAAGAATAATCCAAACCACAAGCAAATATGGGGAAGGAAATTATATATGAGGGCAGAAATTAATGAAATTGAGATGTAAAAAAACCCAAAAATGAAAAAAAAAGAATCAATAATCAAAGAGTTTTCTGTAAAAGGATAAATGAAAGACAAATCCTTAATCTTCTCAAAATAAGAAAAGACCCATAGCCATCTAATTAGAAATGGAAAAGGTGAAATAATGGATTCTGCTGAAATCCGGAAGACTACCATTACTACTTTGAGAATCTGTATGCTTGTTTTGCCTTTCTGAGACAGGGTCTCACTATATACCTCAGGCTGGCCTTGAGCTTACTTTGTAGCCCAGCTGCTCTTGAAATTGCAAAATCCTCCTGCCTCAGCCTCCTGAGTGCTAGGATTACAGGTGTGCACCACCACACATGGTCAGGATCTATATGCTAATAAAATGGAAAATTCAGGGGAAAAGGATAAATTCCTAGGTACATACAAATTAGCAAAGCTGAACCAAGAAGATATAGAAATCCTGAATAAGCTATTGATAAGTCAGTGACACTGAAGAAGTAACAAAAAAGTAATTAAAAAACTACTAAGAAAATCTCAGGTCCCCATGGTTTTACTGCTGAGATCAAACAGCTTTACAGAAGGACTGGCTAGGCATGCTGCTGGTGCATGCTTGTAATCCCAGCACCACGGAGGTTCAAGTAGGAGGACTGATGTGATCAGCCTGGGCTATAAAGTGAGCCTGAACTGGACAGCAAGACTCTGTCTTCTTTTTAAAAGAAAAAAAAAAAAAAAAAAAAAGGAGAGAGAGAGAGAAGAACTAAGACCAGCAGTTCCCCAACTCTTTAACGAAACTGATGGAGAAGCAGTATTTCAAGGTATTCCTGGAGGCAAGCATTACCCTGATTCCAAAAGCAGAAAAAGACACAACCAAGAAAGAGAACTGTGGGACCAATTTCTTTACTGAACACAGATACAAAAATCCTCAACAAGATACTGGGAAATAGAATGAAGAAAAATCCTCAAAAGACCACACTTCATGACCAAGCAGGACTCGTTCCAAGTATGGTGCAAGATATACAAATCAATAAACGCACTACACTACATAAACAGAAGCACGTACAAAAATCACATGATGATCTCAAGTCACAGAAAAAGCACTTGACAAAATGTAACATCTAATTCATTATAAAAAAAGAAGTGCAAAAAAAAAAAAAAAACAGAAGTACACAGGAATAGAAAAGATCCTCACTTTAACATGATAAAAGCCATCTATCACAAACCAATGGATAGCATCATATTAAATGGAAAGAAGCTGAAATCTTTTCTTCTAAAATCAAGGGGATGAGGATGTCCCCTATCACTACTTCTGCTTAATATAATTTTCAAAACATTAGCTAGAGTAATAAGAAAAAAAAATACAGATAGGCAAATAAGACGTAAATAATAAGTAACTAATACCCAGTATAACAGGATACAAAGTCAGCACCCAAAAACCAACAGCAGAAGCCAGGCACAGTGGTGCACATCTGTAATCCCAGCACGCAGGAGGCTGAGGCAGGAGGATCCTTGTGAGTTCGACATCACCCTGGGCTACAAGTGTGTGCAAGGCCAGCCTGACTTGCATGAGGAGACAAAAAAAAAAAAAAAAAGCAATAGCATTCCTGCACATCAATAACAAATTCAGTGAGAGAGAAATTAGGGAAACAGCCTTCATAATAATATAAAGAAAAAGAAAATACTTAGGAATTAACTTTACTAAGGAAGTGAAAACTACAGTACTCTGAAAACCAAAGAGGAAACTGAGAAGGATATCAGAAAATGGAAGATGTCCCATTCCAGGCAGAACCAATATAGTCAAAAGGGCCATACAACCATAACTATAGCTAGATAGATTTAATGCTATCGCAATCAAAATACCAATAACAAGTACAGAACTGGAGAAAACAATTCTGATCATATAGAACTAGAAGAGACCTAAAATAGCAATTCTGGGTATGAAGGACAAGGCAGGGGCATCACAATCCTGGAAGCTACTGTGATTAAAAACAGAATAGTATTGGCAACCCCTACACCAGATTCCTGGATCAACGGAACACAAGAGAAGACACAGAAACAATACCAAGCACAGTCAGCTATATTATTTTCAACAAAGGGCAAATCCCTTCACTGCAAGAAAGACAGCCTTTTTAACAAATGGTACTAGGAAAATTGGCTTTCCATACCACGTAAGGTTGAATTTACACCCACATCTCTTAGCACACACTAAACTAAAACCAAAATGGATTAAGGATCTAAATAACAGAACAGAAACAACTTGCTGGAAGATAAAAAAGCTAAAACTCTTGAAGACATAGGTATAGGCAGAGACTTTGAACAAAATCCTGGTTGCAAAAGAAGGAATATCAAATATCAACAAATGGTATGAAAAGCTTCTGCATAGCCAATGAAACCACTAAGAGTAAAGACATAACCTACAAAGACTAATATCTAGAATATACAAAGAACTGAAAAAAATTAGATCCCCTAAGTTTAAAGACTCAATTTCTGAAATGAACAGATACTTTGCACATGAAAAATACAATTAAATACATGGGAAAAAAAGCTCAACACCGTTGAACATTCAAGAAATACAAATTAAAACAACCCTGAGATTATCTCTCAAGAAAGAATGGTTGTCAGTAAGAAATCAACCAATTACAAATCCTGGCAATGCTGTGAGGAGAAAGGAATGCTTTTCCACTGTTGGTGGAAGTACAAACTTGTACAACCACCATGGAAATCGTATGAAGATGCCTCAAAAAAACAAAAACTAGAAGTTCCATTTGACCCAGCTATTCCCCTTCTAAGTATTTCTCAAAAGAGTTAAAGACATCATCCAATAGCGATGTCCACATACCCATCTTTATAGCAACGCAATTCATTATAGTTAAACCTTGGAAGTAGCCTAAATACCCATCAACAGATGAATGGATAAAAAAATACTATATGTATGCACAAGGGAATACTGTTCTGCCATAAGGATAAACTTGAGTCATTTGTAGGAAAACAGGTACACCTTGAGATCGTGATATGAAGAGTGAAGTAACTTACACACAAGCTTAAATATATGCTTCCTCTCATATGAAAGAAAGTTTTTAATTTGAAAAACTTCATATAAAATACAAAATAAAAGACAAATATTAGGGGAAAAAATTGGGAATGAAATGTACTGTAATCCAGCACAGACAATGTATCAAAATGTACCTGACTTAGTACAACTTTTTTACACATCTATATGTTCTTTGCCCTATTAGTCTGGTTTTTAAACTGCAATTGATAATTAACTTTATATGGTCTTTAATGTAATAAATGAATCTGAGGCTGGTAAAATAAAAAGGGGGTGGCAGCAGGAAGAAAACAGAAAGTAGTTGTAATGTTCCAATTACTATAGTAAATCTAATCATTATGTAACTATGAACACATACTAATAAAAGAAAAAGATACAGCAGCATTTAGCATCCTACTTAACAATACAGAGATAAATAAAGGAATGGAATACACTTCAACCATGAAAAGAATGAATTCTTGTCACATAAACAACATGAATGCTTGGTGAAATAAGTCCATTTCAAAATTAAGCACATAATCTCATTCATAATGTGGAATATAAAAGATCTCAAAATTTTAGGAGAGAGATCACAGTGCCTGGGGTAAGCAGGTGGGTAGGGAATGAACAGCACATGTTCATTTATACTTAAGAACAGTAAGCTCTCCTGTGCTACTGCATAATACAGACATCATAGATAATGGCATTTTGAACTTTTTTGAGATGAGTTGCCTAGACTGACCTTGACCTCCTAGGTTCAAGCAATCTCTGCCTCAGCCTCCCATTATGGGCGATTACAGCGTACAGTATTACACTGAGGTCTGCATATTTATATTTTTAAAAGAACTTTCAATGTTTTCATCATAAAGAAATGATGTTTGAGGAGGTAAACATGTTTACCCTCAGACATTATACAATGAAACGTGTCAAAACATTACATGGTACCCCATAAATATATAAGTTTTATGTTTAGTTAAAATAATTTTTTAAAAGGGAACTTATAGGATTGTTTTGGATAAAGAAAATTATTCATAATGCATTTATAGTAATTCCATAGCAAAGTCAGCTAAACAAAAATCATAAAAACTGTCAATAAAATAACTGGCCAGTTAGTACATGTTACTCTGACAACAGTGGCATAGGGTCTACTTCATTACAAGCAAATCATTAAGAATCTTTACTTGTTTTCAAACTGTGGATTAAATTTTAAAATGACTATATTATAATTTCATACTTTTCAAAATACTATTTACATACATGCTAAAGGCATATTTTATAGAATTTTGGGGGATAAATTATGTAAAGTTCCACTTTCCAGCTGTGTAAATGGCATGTGCATAGAACTTCATGGGAATCTACATAAAATAAAACTGCTAAAAACCTACAGTTCACTTAAAATCTACAATTAATTTAATCTCAAAATTTTATTATATGAAACATTTATTGTGAGCTTAATGTGGCCTTCTTTTCCTTTATAGAATACTCAATGATAATAGCAAATCAACAGGACATTTGTCTAATGTAAGCCTGAATCATTACAAATTATTTTAAGCAACTTAGCATAATGTACTTTCTGAATCACAAAATATCTTAACATTTATGTTAAAGCAATATTCCTTAAAAATGCTCATCTCTAGTAAATTTATGGTACTGACATTAAAATTATTTAGGTCAAAAGACCATCAAATTTTGTGCATTTACATAAACACTTTCAAAAATAAATAGGTCTAAATATTAAGTTCAAAAGTTACAAAAACAAGGCTGGGGAGATGGCTCAGTAGAATAAGCGCATGTCTGGCAAGATGAACAGCCATCAGAAAGTTCATAGAACTGTTCTAAATTCCCTCTAGAAATGCCCTTTTCACCCCCTACCTGTTTTTAAAATGTCTTTGGTACAAGCTCTCACTATGCAACGCAGGCTCCTGCCCTCAGTCTCCCCAGCGCTGCTATTACAGACGTGAGCCACCATGTCCGAGTGCAGTGGCCAGCTCAGCAAGGCCGGGCAAGGCTAGTGCAGCCTGTGGTGCCAGAGATCAAACACCAGTCCCTGTGCTTGCCTAAGCAGGCGCTTAGTCCACTGAACTGTCTCACCAGCCCTCACCTGCTACTTTGCATCTATCCAATACTTGTTTGAGAGGGCCTTACTACATAGCTCATATTGCCCTTGAATTCTCTATGTAGTTGAGACTGACCTCAAACCTGAAATCCTGCCTCAGTGTCCCAAGTGCTGAGATTACAGGAATGTACCACCAGCCCCAGGTGTCTTTATTTATTTATTTATTTATTTATTTTTTTGTCTTTTTGAGACAGGGTCTCACAATGCAGTTCAGGCTGGCCTTAAGCTCACTTTGTAGCTCAGGCTGGTCTCGAACTCACAATAATCCTCCTGCCTCAGCCTCCCGAGTGCTGGGATTACAGGCATGCGCCACCACGCCCGGCCTCCCAGGTGTCTTTAGAATGCCTTTGTTGAATAATGTATAGCAAAAAACAGGGTGTGGTGGCATGCACCTATAATCACAGTGCCTGGGAGGCTGAAAACAGGAGGATCACCACGAGTCTGATCTGTGTAGTGAGACCCTGTACACACTGTACTAAATAAATACATTTTTTTAAAAAAGTATAGTTAGCTAAAGCAGTACAAATCTTTAATCCCTGCCTTAGGAGTCTGGGGCAGGATGACTATGGGTTCAAGGCCAGGCTATGAAGTTTAATGAGACCCTATTCCAAAACGAAGGAAAACAGAAAAGGCTGGGGATGTAGCTCAGTGCAAAGGCCCAGAGTTTAATCAAGACATGAGAAGAGGGGAAGAGGGAGGCAGACGGTGAAGGATGCAATAACCTGAACTCTTTAAGGTTTGAGTTTGAATAGTTGGAATTATGAATATCTTTTTTTTTTTTTTTTTTTTTCTGTCTTTTTGAGACAGGGTCTCACTATGCAGTTCAGGCTGGCCTTAAGCTCACTTTGTAGCTTAGGCTGGTCTCGAACTCACAACAATCCTCCTGCCTCAGCCTCCCAAGTGCTGGGATTACAGGCATGCGCCACCATGCCCGGCTTGGAATTATGAATATCTTTGTATATAAGTCTTAATGATTAAAAGTGATATCTTCATGAATTATTTAACATACTTAACATTATTATACATTCAACAATTAGGATAAATTTAATGTTATGAGGTTTTCACTATAATAGCCACAAAATTAAAGTATCATGTAGTTAGGTACTTCATATAATAAATTAAGAATGGCCTCAAATTAACTGTGTTAAATTACTGTACATATGTATAGCAGAAATTACAGTGCAAATTAGGTATTACTTATATAAATCATTTTCATCCAAGACCAAAAAGTAATAATACAGCTTAAAATTAAGTTGTATGTGTTTCTATTTCCCAACTGAAATTACTATACAGAAAAGGTTTTCTACCGTACAAAGGTAAATAAAACAATGATCAGACATTTTCTCTTCCTCAACTAAGTAACATGATTCTATAGCAAATACTGATTTCCTCTTCACAGTAATAAAAGTTGCATTTGAGATCATTTTTTTTGTCATGTCCAAAAGTATGTATTAAATTCAAGTGTCAGATCTGAGAAAATCATGATAGTATGATGTAAAGGGCCAAAACCGGGGAAGTAATGCTGTAGTATCTTGCAGAAAAGTTTTTTTTGCCATTAAAGTCAGGCATTCTGCTAAGTATCATGCATCATCTCATTATCTTATTTTAATCCTTAAAATAATCTTACTATATTATTATTAAATGTGCATATTAATGATTTGCTTTGTTTGTTCTGGTTTTTTGAGACAGCATCTCACTAGGCAGTTCAGGCTGGGCTTGAACTCATTGTATAGCTCTGGTTGGCATAGAACTTGCAGTAATCGTTTTGCCTCAGCTCCAGTATTGAAAATAAAGGCATGTGCAACTACACCTGGTTGAATCTGCATGCTTTAGATTAGAAATCCAGAGTACGAAATACTACAGATTTGCCCAGGGTCACCAAGGGTAGTAAATGGCACAGCCAAGATTAGAATGCAGAATCAAACCTTTCTGTTCTCATCTTCCATGCTATATCATCCCCCTCATCTATTTTTTTTTTCTTGGTGGAACTGGGGATTGAACTCAGGCCCTTGGACTTGCCAGGGAAGTGCTTATTCTGAGCCATCTCCCCTGCCCCCCATCCCTCATCTGAAGAAAGTTAAACCTCAGGATAAAGTAGACCTCAAATGAATCTCCTTCACAGGAGACATATAGCACATAGTGATTCCTAACATATGTCCACCTACAGCATGTCTACTGGCCACATAGAGGACAGTTACAGTAATTGGCTTCAAAAACAATCAATGTGGAGCCTTAGAAAGCAATGGTAGAAGAGTACTTGCTGTGACATGTCAAGGGAAAGAACCAATCAATAAAGCCATTCAGATCACAGAGTTCATATTCCTCATATCATATATCCTTCCAATGCATCCAGGAACGTCTGATGATGTCACTGTTTAAACAACACTTAACTAGTTCCTTTACTGAGAAGCCCAATACAGAACACAAAGCCTGTTTCTGGAACACTAGTTATCTTCTGGTTTTATTTGTTTATCAAAAACAAAAGGTCTACTTTTAAAAATCATGCTTTTGATGGGCCTCAAATGTTCTTCAATCTCAAATGCATTTCAGATTTAACAGCACAGGAAGTAGGGGCCTTACTGAATATCAGACCCTCACATGACTATGGGACCAAGAAATTTAAAGAAGTGAATTTTATTAGAACAAGTTAAAGAAAAGTTCCTTCCTGTGTACACCATAAAACAACTTTTTATTATGGAAAACTGGGGAATATGTACCTGAATTCATTTAGGGCATCAACTATTCGATTATATGCCAAACTCCTCTGACTGGCATCAGCTGATCTCCGGCTCATTTTCATAGCCTTGAAAAAATCATTACACAGTTAATTGTTTTATGAATTATGATCAATCATGGAAAGAAATAAAAACCACATGCTATACAACACTATCAACAACTTAATCTAGAGGGAAATAAAAAGATACATATATTTAGAGTGGTTTTCCTTTTATATGTCTGGATATTATCAAAATTTTTTAAATTTTTCAACCATTGAACCCTATTATAATTGTCAATTGTACAATGATAACACACTTGACCTTAGCCAAAAGGCCAAGAAGTGATGTACAATGATAATAAACACTGATGTTGACAGGCTCTGGAATGACAAAACTTCCCTTTTTAAAATAGAACAAGACATAATAACAGCTTGTGGTTTTACTTCTGTATTTCAGATACTTTTTCTGCTGGTATTCTTTTTAAATCTAGAATATAAAAATTCTGCTGATGAGTATCTCAAGTTATTGCTCATATTTGCCTTTTTCAAACACTTAAGCCAGGTATTGTGGCACATCCCAGCACTGGGAAGTTGAGGCAGAAGGGTCACTGCAAGTTCAAGACCAGCTTGGGCTACACAGAATTCAAGGGCAGCCAAAACTACATAGCAAGAGTGTCTCAAAACAAACAAACAAACAAAAAACCACCTAAAAATAAATTTAGCACAAGTTGAAAAATTTAGACCAGGAAGATAAAAAGAAGACTATGAATACAATATATGGGATAAAAAACAAAACAAAAATCCAATTCATAATCTTTTTGAAACAATATCTTTATATAGTTACAAGCTGATTAAAAATCTTTAAAGAACATATTTAAAAGATAGCTAGATAACCAGGAATCAAGCATCAGAAGAAAAAAATGAAAATTTATGTTTTATAAAACTGAGATTAACATTCAGAAATAAATGAATGTTCTTTTGCTGAAGGAATGTTTTTTTCTATCTTATCAACAATATTTTAAAATTACATTACAGCTCTCAAAAAAAAAAAAAGAGCATAAACTTTAATTATGAAGGACCTCAAAAGCAAAATCCATAACTTTTACTAAAAAATAACAGTGCCTTAAAAGCTGCCCCCTTCTTTGGATATCCTAATATTTCCCCAATTCTGTCATTAACTACCAACGAACTTTTAAATTTTTCACTCACAAAAGCATTCATTTTTATATCAGCTTTAATAAAAATAGATGTAAAACAAATACCCAGAAAACTATAAGTATTAATAAGTAACACACACTACGTTAGAGAAAGGTCAAAGCACTAAAACATGAGAGCACTTAAAATCTTATGAATTTTACAAAGTGCCTCTCAAGTTTAATCCAAAGCTTTAAATACTACTCCAAGTAACTGAAAATATTTCAGCCACAACAAATGTATATGGTGACTCTGACAACAAAGGACTACAAAATAAGGAACTGGCCAACTGCAGTGTCACTAGCATCTCACTGAAATCCAAATGGCTTCTAATTCATTTGTTCAGTGACAAAGGACTGTTGATGATCTATTTGTTGCTTTTTTTTTTGCCTGATAGATTTACGGTGACTAAACGTACATGCCTGCTCTAGAGGCAAATGCCTCTTACCACTGAGTCATGAGGCACATCCCCTACATGCTAGGGTCTTGCCACTTTTCATTCTAGTCTCTTTTTTACTGCAGTCAAAATAACTTTCTAAAAGCATACTTTGAAAAGAGCTTTAAAAACAAAGTTAAAATTGTCTGGCAAACATTGTAGATTCTTCATAATTGTACCCTCATTAAGTCTGCTTGTAGTATCACTATTTATTTTTTCTATTCTTTTACTTCTACCGACTGTCAGATTAATGACATTGGTCACAACCATTATTACTTCTTCCTTTTTTTTTTTTTACAACCATTAATCTTTTAGTTTCACTTTCAGCAATCTCTTCTTAGAAACAAACTGGAAAATTCACCAAGATGTTAACTACAATGTACCACTTATTGTGAAAATGTATAAAGGCCTACTAAGAAGATTATTCCTCAAATTGAGAAAATCCAGTAAAATATATTTAAGAAAATTTATAAGTAGTGCATGGTGATGTGTACAACTATTAAACTAATTTGCCAAGGAGGCTGAGGCAAAAGGATCATAGTCCAAGGCCAGATACAATAACAAGTTTTTGAAATGGGCATGAAATTTTATTGTATTTATTTATTTTTATTTTTTTGTCTTTTTGAGACAGGGTCTCACTATGCAGTCCAGGCTGGCCTTAAGCTCACTTTGTAGCTCAGGCTGGTCTCCAACTCACAGCAATCCTCCTGCCTCAACCTCCCTAGTGCTAGGATTACAGCCACCATGCCTGGCTGGGCATGAAATTTTAAAATGCAAAATAATCCCTACCAAGTAAAAGTACAACAAAGAAAAGAACTCAGTAAGGCTTTCAGCAAAAAAGTAGTAAGTTCCCTTTGGATAGGTGGTAAGGACATTGTGCCATGGGGAATTTTCAAAGCTCTATGTTTAAAATATCATACATATCCATCAAGATTTAATACAAATGAAGCCTTTTCCCAAAAAGAAATTTTTATTTCTTCTGAACTAAAAATATTTGCCTGTCTTCAGGTTATAATTTGAATTTTTTTTCCCTCCTGTATTTTAGGGAAGGGTCTACAGGGTGTTCAGGGTCTCACTATTAATTCTGACTCATAGAGATACTCCTGCTTACAGCCGCCCAAGAGCTGGGATTTCAGGTGCATGCCGCCATGCCCAGTCTCAATTGCTGTCTCAGTGCACCCTGCGGGCCAGGTTGGCATTGCAGGCCCCAGGATCAAACCCTGCAGAGCTATTTGGCCAGTCCTTCTAATTTGTATTTTAAGTAATCCCTTAAAATAATGTACATTCACTTGTTTATTTGCTATCCCATGAGATCAGAAGTACTGCTTTTTTCTCTTCAGTTGCTAGCCTAGTCCTCTTACATTATGGGTCCTCAAATATTTAGTTTCTGATTGAACAGCCTTAGATCTTTTATTAGACAGCAGCTCTTTTTAAAAGATTGATCTATATTTATCTACCAGATTGCGTAAGGCACTAGCTTACAGAATTAATGGTGGCTGTTAAATTTTCTAATAAATGCATGTGTATAATGCTAAAGCAGAGAATAAAATTAAAAGGAAAAGAAAAAATAAGCATACGATAGGAATAAATGAACTTACCTGTTCTATTGCACTCTTTAATTTGTTCATGTGGCTTTCAAAGAGAGGAAAATGTGAAAAAAAGAATTCATTAAATTTGTTGTTTTCATCTTCATCTTTGGATAATGAAAAGATTACTCCAATTGCAATCTTCTTTTTTCTCACAATTCCTGGGTTAGGGCCACAGCTTTCATCTGATAGATTAAAGCTTTCTTCTATAGACCTTGAAAATACATATTTTTTAATTAAAAAAAGGTAAATAAATTCACAATTCAATGTATTTGCTAATTAAATGTAGGCAGTCTAAAGACCTTTTTGCTGTTTCATCAAATATATTTAAATTTTACTATAAATTATATCTCTCTGTGGAATCTACTCAGTACTGTTTCTCATGTTTTTACTTAGGTCAGATTATGAATAATTTTGGTTAATTAGAAGTTGTAAAAGAAGTAGATAATCCCAATTCATAATCAAGCTAAAAATGTTCATATTTTAAGATTTTCAGATGAATATGTTTCAACCTATTCATTGTTCTAAAATCTAGTTGTCTTAAAAGATAAATGAGTAAGGACACTTAATGAAGAAAACAGGAAACCTACAGCTGTACTTAATATACACTAACTAAAAATAATCTTTCAAGAATAAAATTGTCAAACAGAAATATGAAAAATATGAGTATCAAAACATGTTATGCAGAGCCGGGCGTGGTGGCGCACACCTGTAATCCCAGCACTCGGGAGGCTGAGGCAGGAGGATTGTTGTTAGTTCAAGACCAGCCTGAGCTACAAAGTGAGCTTAAGGACAGCCTGAACTGCATAGTGAGACCCTGTCTCAAAAAGACAAAAAAAAAAAAAAAAAAACATGTTATGCACTCAAAGATCTAAACATAAACTTTTTAAAAGAAAAACAGCATAAACATTTCATGACACTGAATTTGGCAAAGGTTCCTTGGAAATAACACAAAAAACTCAGGCAAAATTAAAAAAAAACCAAACACCTGAACTACCTAAAAATAAAAAACTTTAGTACATTAAATGATATGATTAACAGAATGAAAGGCAATCCACAAAACAGAAGAAAGTAGCTGTAAAACCTATTACCTGCTTCTTTTTTTTTTTTTTTTTTTTTTTTTGGCAGAACTGGGGATTGAGCTCAGACCCTTGCACTTGCCAGGAAAGCGCTTATTCTACTGAGCTATCTCAAATCCTATTATCTGGTAAGGTATTAATATCCAAAATTGATTTTTAAAAAAATCACAGGTCAACACAACAGGTGACTTAAAAAGTGGCCAAAGGACCTGAACAGGTATCTCTCCAAATGGCATACAAATGACTAATAAGCACTTGCAAAGACTCTCAACACCACTAGGCAAACGCAAACTGAAACTACAGTGAGAATCCACTTCACATCTATTCAGATGGCCCTACAAAGAGTAGAGTCAAGATCAATGGTAGAGCACATGACTAGCATGCCTGAAGCCTCAGATTCCATTCCCAGGACCACAGAACCAACCAACCCCCCTCCACACACAGAGTATAAAACATGCTGGTGAGAAAGTGGAGAAATTATATGATTAACAGAATGAAAGGCAATCCACAAAACAGAAGAAAGTAGTTGTAAAACCCTTTATGTTGCTGGTACGAATACAAAACATAGCCACTACAAAAAACCACATAGCCCAGAAATTCTGCTTTTGGTGTATATGCAAGAAGAATTGGGGGCAATGATTCAATCAGATATTTGTATACCCATATTCATAGCACCATTCTGGACAACAGCCAAACAGAAGCAATCTAAGTGTTCACAGATAAATGAATACACAAAACATATTTCCAATGAAATGTAATTCAGCTATAAAAAGGAATTAATTTCTGACATGTGTTATAACATAGATGAACCCTGAAGACACTACACTAAGTGAAATAAGCTAGACTCAAAAGAACAACTGCTGTATGATTCCATTTATATAAGGTACCTACACAAGTCAAATTCATAGAAAAGGCACAAGGTTACAAGGGCCAGGAGAGGGAGGAATAGGGAGCTATTATTTAATGGGTACAGGGGTTTACTTTGAGAAGATTAAAAAAAGGTTCATTAAGACAGTGATGATTGGACCAGCCAGATAGCTAGGAGATTAAAGTGCCTGCTTAGGCAGATGCAGGGGCCCAGTGTTCCATACCCAGCCTGCTGGGCCAGCCCCGCCCATGGGGTGCACTGGAATGGTGACTGAGACCAGGCATGGTGGCGCATGCCTGTAATTCCAGTGCTTGTGAGGCTCAAAACAGGAGAATCACTATGAGTCTGATATTCATAGTGAGACCCTGTAAACCCTGTCCTAAATACAAAAATAAAAACAAAAACAAGACCGTGATGATGGTGTGAAGGCACTTAATATCACTGATCTGCACATCTAGAAGTAATTAAAACAATTGTTTTGTGTAGTAGCATAATAAAAAATGTGATACAATTTTAAAAGTTTTTAGTTTCATATTTAAAATACAGAAAATGTAAGCACAGGCTATAAAAAAAAAAGTCACACAACACTGTGCTTAAAGAATTATTTAATCTTGCCGGGCATGGTGGCGCATGCCTGTAATCCCAGCACTCGGGAGGCTGAGGCAGGAGGATTGTTGTGAGTTCGAGACCAGCCTGAGCTACAAAGTGAGCTTAAGGCCAGCCTGAACTGCATAGTGAGACCCTGTCTCAAAAAGACAAAAAAGAATTATTTAATCTTGTAAATTCCAACTTACCATCTAGGAAACACCCCATTTTCCAAGCTTGTTGTTTGGCTTCGTCGCCAACGTCGCTGGTAACTGCTGGCACAACTTCGGGTAAGTGAAGAGTTTGGGGAAGGAAACGGGGTGATAAGCAAGCTGCTGAGAGACGCTGTTAAGTCAGAACAACAGTATAATATATAAGTCAATAATGATCACAGATAACAAATTTTTTTAAATGTTAAGAGTACAAAAATCTAATAACCCAATTAAACACTGTGTCATAATGTGAGCTAAAACAAATAGTATCAACAAATATGAAAAAGGGGATGGGGAAGGGGGAGGGGGGAGTGGGTGAGTGGGGGGACACAACAGATTCTACTCTACACTGCTGCAATCTCCTGACTGTGGGATTGATTAATCCTTCCCCAAAACCCTTATATGAAATTCGTAAGTGGGAGGGCGGTTAAACAACAATCCCTCCGAGGTATAATATGTACCTATAACTACTCCCAAGGTAATTGTAAACTTCATAAATTGCAAACATGTACTAACAAAACTTAACAATTATAAAAATGTTACAAGTAGAATGACTCAAATTGTTCATTTTGCTTAATGAGTATCTCCTCTAAATTTCCATTTGAAAAATTCTTGAAGCAAGATCTTAAAGGAAAGTCACATAATAGCCCCAGAAGGAAATGTTACTTTTCAGAAAACTGTTGGTTCTTCTATTACACTTATCTAATGGTACTGAGAACCTTATTCCTTAAAGGAAATCTAGTGCTATTCACATGATAAAGCATACAGATTTTCTGTCAAAAGCTGTATTTGAAAATAATGTCTGAATGGCATTTAAAGAGATTACAACTTCAATTACAAATTATGCATACACAGTCAAGCGAACCACTTTTTAAAAGATAACCATTATCTACTAAGCTATTAAAAATAAAAAATATATATATACCCTATAGATTGGCTCTCTGGATCACTCTAAGGCAACAAACACACTCCAGTAGATTCTACTCTAATTGCAATACTGCAATCCTCTGATGATAGGGATTGATTAATCCCTCCCAAAAATTCTTCTATAGAATCCATAAGATTTTTTGCCTAAATTGTTAGGAGCTACAAGCCTTCCGTTTTATTTGGGTTGGGGATCTTCACCACTGCTGCAATCCTCTGACTGTGGGGCAAAAGAAAAATCTCAAAATTTAAACTCTAGGCCAGGGAGATGGCTCAGTGGAATAAGCACTTCCCTGGCAAGCGCAAGAGCCTGAGCTCAATCCCTGGTTCAGCTTAAAAAAAAAAAATTAAACTCTAGTTAGCAGCAAGCAGATACAAACTATGTGTTCTTTCTGCTATGATTTCTAAGTAATGTCCTGAGAAATATTTTTCTTACGTATTGGTCATCCAATTTGGTTTGCAACCAGAATAGTGGAAAGAACTACATTTTGTGAACCAAGGTAGTACTGTATTCCACTAGGAATACTTAACAATAAATACGTAAAATTTTTTAAATGTTAAATTTTATGTTGCTCTCTTTATTAAGACAGGGTCTACCTATATATTCCAGGGTGGTTTCCAATTTCTAGTGATCCTCCTGTCTCAGCCTCCCAACTGCTGGGATTACAGGTCTGTGCCACCCTATTCAAATCAAATTAAAAAAAAAAAATCAAATTAAAAAAAAAAAGAAACAAAAACTTTCAACAGATGTCTCTCTACTCTTTCCACAATCTTCTTATATGGCAAGAATCAAGATGACCATAGTGTGAACAGAGAAGCAGATGATAAAAGCAGGGATAAAAAGAAAATCAATACCAGCTAGCAGCAATCTCATAAAAAACTTGATAAATACATGAACCTGAAATTACCAGAACGTGCTATTCCACTGTCTCTGTCCTCATTCAGTTCTCTTCCAGGCATGTCCATTGGGTTACTGTGAACTAAAAATCAATACACTATCAGTTACAAAATATATTCTTATTTAGGCAAATGTTGCTCTTTTTAACTAGCAAACTAAATCATGCTCATCACATTGCATTCCTTTATTCCAAGCATGGCATCAACCCAACACCAAGAGCTACTACTCAGTTGAACAAGCTTTGAGATCTGAAGACTAACAAAGTATGAAATGATCTATGATAAAATATTTAAAGAAGCCAGGGTTAACTAAAATTCATATTTAGAAGTATATTTAATAACAGAAATGATAGGTCTCAGTAATAGGTATATCAATCACAGTGCAGTCTACTACCTCTGCCTATATTGTATATTAAAACACAAACATAATATATTTTAAAATTTATAATAAAAGTTTGTCTAAATACTGAGACCAATTCTTTTTGTAGACATTGGAGATACTGTGGGTGTAGCTCAGTGGTAGAGTGCTTCCTCAGCAGGCTGAGGTCCCAAGTTTAATCCCTAACAGTACTAGAAAAAAGTGGGCACAGCTGGATGATAGGTGGCTAATATATTTTTTGCCTTTTTATCAATTTTAATTTTTATGATAAAAATGTATTGCTCACATTTAATATTTACAAGGAAAATAAAAACTAAAATAAAAGCTAAATTGATACCAAGAAAAATAATGAGTATATCACCACACAGTCTGATAATTTACACCTGAAGCTTACAATGCTAGCTTACTGCATGTGAACTTGGCAAAAGTATACAATGGAATTAGCATCCTAAATATGTAATCATGAACACACAGTCTATAATAATTTAACAACATAAACAACTACATATGCCTGTAATGGAACATTGTGATGGTGCTTGTTCATCTAAATCTTAGCTCCAAGGAAAATCATTTTTATGGAACAGTGTAGATCAGAACTTTTACAATAATAATATTTTCTGCAATTGGTGAACTATGATACAAAAGCTACTGAGCCATGGAAACAAGACAGCATCACACTAAAAACTCCAAGTATTACAAAAAATAATAGTCATAATAAATTTTAATTTAACACTCTAAAGTTAAAATTGTTTTGACATAATGACAAAGAAACAAATGGAAATATTTAAAAATTGTCTCATAACTCAGTTTGTGGAAACATAAGGAACATGTTCAATAGAAAGGAATTAAGTTCTGGTATTCTGTAAGTAATAATTCTTAACTACAAACTCAATTGCATCCATCTACTCTCTTGTTTCCACAGCTTAACTACAAATTCTAGCCGCTAGGGCACACCAGCTAGTCTACCCATAGAGCACATCGCAAACCTGCAAAGAAAGAGGCACTCCTGATCAGGCGGAGCGGACCCTGCTCAGAGAATGCCCGCCTGGGGCTGCAGAATTGTGAAAGACCTACATGGTAAAAATGTAAAATACACATGAAAGAGGGCGGTTAGAGAAGCTATAATGTGTCAGGCAGAAAAAGTGAGGCAAGGCAGCAGGACAGTAGACCAACATGGATGGAAACTTTTAACCTAAATAAGGATAATTCAAATTGGATTTCCCTTTTGAAAAAAATGATCCCCTTTTTGGTCATGGTTTACGTAAACAATAATTTCATGCCTATTTACACTTCTGCCATACATGGCAAAAATTATTGTAAACATTCAATCCTTTCTAATGTAAAATAATGATTTTAATAATTCAAAAAAAAAAGGCACAATAATGTATCTACATAATTTGGTATTTGTCAACTATCTTTCCTTCAAAATGTCATTTAAGATTATAATTTTCTCCTGTAATTGTAGTAAGGACAACACCTCTGTACTAAGAAAAACAAAAAACAAATACAGGAAGGGATCTTTTTGGCAGGTAAGTCAAAAATTGCTTTTTCTAACCTAAGTATATAAGGCTAAAAGGTAATGTAAGTAATGTAGCTCATCTGACTTCTAACTGTGCATAAGAAGTGGCTACCATATATTTGACTAAGAAAAAACCGTTAACAGTCTAAAGATCCAAAAGGGACATTGGGTTCCTAACTATGTTTAATCAAGACAGTCTAAATAGCCACTTAGGAGTTTTACCTAGGATATCACAGCCTTCTGTTTCAGTGACAATTGTATTTCTCAAATCCCTAAGATACTATTTTTCTTTTCTGTATTAAGAACTTACATAGTTATAGTGCATGTGCAACAATCCTTCCATGTCTCAAGGATCACCCACCTCATTTATTTTCAGCATGGCATTTTTTACAATGTGCACATGCATGTATGCACCCACAATTCCTAGATGGGAATGCTCCTTTCCTTACCACTTTATCCTCAACTCTTCCTAATAATAGGTAACAATAGTCAAATCTTTTGATGTGCTAAGGACTTGGTAAAGAATCCTGACACAGGTGTCTCCCTACATACCACAGCTAATTCTAAACTGGCTAGAATCCCAAAGTCCTCATTCTCCTTCAAAAAATCTCCCTTTACTACTTAATTTTATATCTTCCTTATAACTTTCATTTTTCATCAGTAAACACAGTTCATTTTCCCCTCATACATCTAAAACCTACAATTTACAAGTTCTCATATGTGGCCCAAAGCCTAGACTCCTTACAATCTCTTGTTTTACAGGATTTTCTAGACACATTTCAATTCCTTTTACTCAACTGAATCTCTTCTCAATGATGTTACACTATTTTCTTTTACACATATAAATAATTGGTCATGTTGTTATATTTTAAAAAGTTGTTATATTTTAAAAGTCCTCCTGTAATGGCCTTGAGAATGTACCTACCTCAAAGATCTCTAATTACAAGGAGTATAACTTGACCAAGAAACCCAGTGGTTGTGGTCTGAAATCTACCACATTTCTAAGGTTACTCTAAATCAGTGATGGCAAACCAGTTCCCAAACTGCAAACCAAAACCTATTTATCACAAATTTATTACAAGATATAACTGCCGACTCTGCAATTATAACTGAATACTGAAGTTTCAGTTTAGAAAAACTCATATATTACCATCTTTTGTCTTAAAAGAAAACAACGCACATGCCACAGGTTCCCACCGTTCTAAGCCAATGACTAAATGCAGTAAGCATAGAAGGTCCATTTCTTAGGAGACTGAATATACCTGACAACCAAATCTTATTTTAAGAATTCCTAATAGATTTGCTAAATCTTCCTTTCTTGGACTGCATAGCAAGCTAGGACCTTCCCATTCAACAAATCTCCCTTCTCTGCATTACTCAGGGTCAGCTTCACATCAGAATCCACATCTCACTTAGCCTTTCCAGTGCTTCCAGGACCTTGGGTTCAAAGCTTATGATTTTAATTAAGTCGCTGCACTTTGAAAAAAATGTCAAATTATAAAGAAAAAACATTTACTTCGTTAAATTTTTCAGTGGTTTTTTTTTTTTTAAACTAAACTAGGTAAATTAAGAAACACCTATTTTTCTACAATTAGACATATCATAAATTACTTGCCTATTATTAAACCTATAGTAGGTAGGTTTACTTAATAACTGTTCATTTGAATAAACTTGAATTATTAAAAAGTAAAATTTACTGAGCAAAGTGTTTTATTGCTCAAATTACAAAACAAAATTCTATTAGTATAATGAGAGTATATCTATTAAAATTATAAATAAAATTTCCTACTAAACAAGGAATGATAATTATTCATACTATCCTAAGTGCTTCCACTCCCTAAACTACTTACTATACTTCTTTATGCATTGGAAATACAGTTAGCAGCAATTTAGTTGAGCTTTCTGGAAAAAATGACAGAAATTTCAGAAACAGTCATTTTAAAATGTTTAACTTATATAATGATAATAATTAGCTAGTCAAATTACTAAATAAGCTATTATTCTCATGAGCCTTATAAGAACATCAAATTTGAATTAATCTGCTCATATGAATTACAGGTCACAAAGCATCATTTTAAAATGACTTTTATGGTTAAGGAAGAGAGAAGAAATGTGTAGTATCAGTCTTCCCCAGCTTGAATATTTGAGAGAGCTAATAAGGGCTTTTCTATACCAATGACAGCTCCTTTCAAAGATGCATCAGATATAAAATTTCTTTTAAAAAAATTAGGTATATCTTCAGTAGTGCTCTTTCTGTTCAGATACAAAACAAATGTTTTAACATAAGAAAAATGTTTTCCAAATAATATAAATGTATTTCTCATTTATTTGAAATTCTTTCGCTATCTATAAGAGAGCTACGTGATTAAGAAACAACTTCAAATATCTGTCATACTGTTAACATTTTCTTTAAATGTATAAAATCAGGGGCTGGGGATGTGGCTCAGTGGAATAAGTGCTACCCTGGCAAGTGCAAGGGCCTGAGTTCAATCCCCAGTTCTGCCAAAAAAAAAAAAAAAAAAAAAAAAAAAAAAGTATAAAATCAGGAGAACCTTTATTTACCTATATTTCCAAGTAGTCCATTAATAACTGTGTTATTATCAGCCTTCAAAGTATTGTTATCCTGATTGATGAACTCAAGACTGTCTTGTAATCTACAGGAAAGAAGAAAAAAAAAATTCTATTAATTATATGTTTTCACTGCAACTCTATACCTATAAGGAATTTTTAACACATTGTTATGGTTTGTGTACAGCTGCCCCCCCAAAGCCTCACGCAGTCTTGGGGCGGCTTCTGGAATTTGTGATTGATTACAGTGGGTGTGGATGCTGCACCTGCCCTGGGCAGGTGATTTGCATTTCAATGTAAGGAGGGAACAGAAGCCAGTGCTTGAGTTGCTGCTCTCCCTGGTCGTCTTGCCCTTTGCCACCGCTATGAAAAGCTGCCTTGTGCCGCTCTGCCTTGAGCCAGCAGAATATGGACTGACACCTCCAGTAACTGTGAGCTAAATAAACCTTTCATTTCTTCATTTTGGGTGTTCCCCAGCAACTAGAGAATAACTAAGACACACATCTTAAGTTTTGTTTCCCTATTAGTACTGTAAATATAAACTATAAACATCATTCAAATGGGTTGGTAAACTAAGCCTGAGAGCCAAATTCAGTCTGCCCTCTTTTATAGTAAACACATTACAGGAACATAGCCACACCCATTCATTCATGTATTGTTTAGGGTTGCTCTGATGCTGCAAAGGCAGGGTTGGGAAACAGTAGAAGTGCAGGCATTTACCATCTGGCCCTACACAGAATAAAGCTGTTGGCTCTGATTTACATTACAAAACAGGTTTCCTTTGGATTTTAGACCTGGAAAACTTTTGTAAAATTTCTGAGAGGGTAGAGGGAAAAGAGGAGAAAGAGGGTGCAGGGGAGGAAAAAGGAAGAGGTTAGACAGTAGCAGTAACGAAATGACCAAAATTATCTTCAATCCACACATTAAAATTGGCCTATACTCTTCTAATAAATCTTTTAAGAATACTAGGAACAATATTTTTAAGGTATCTTTTCTATAAATTCTAGGAATTAGACTTCAGAAAAAATGAAGTAACTGAGAAGATTAAAGCTTAAAAATCATCAGGGCATGGTGTAATTCCAACACTCAGCAGATGAAGGAGGAGGACTGCAAGTTCAAACTCTGCCTGCACAATTTAGCGAGATTGTCTCCAAAAACAAACAAATAAATAAATAAAGGGCTGAGGATGTGACTAAGAGGTACAGTCCCCTGACTCAATCTCCTAGGTCCAAAAAACGAAAAAGACAGCTAACAGCAGTGCTATGTAATTTTTGCGTTAATATTAAAAATAAAAATCAACATTTTTGGCATTAAGATTTTAAGTGTTCACAGTATTTTGAAGAGTATCTTCCCTTTCCTTTCTTCCTAAAAGAAAAGTAAAAAAGAAATACAGGTATTAGAAACTTAGCTAGTAAAACTACTCAAGCCAGAAGTTTTAAAATGTTACTTACAACAAATGAAATCCACTGAGCTACGCTCCCGGCCCTGGAGCGCACAATACTACAGTGAGTGACATGCTCAATCTGAGTACGAACCATATGAAATCTCTCATCTTCAAAAGTACTGCATATCTACAATTTGATTCACTTTTTAAAATAATCAGAAGATCCTTTACGGGATCTGATGAATTTTTAAGGTGGACCCTTTGTAGCTCACCATACCACTGTGGCTACTGGCACATAGGCACAGTAGACCATGCATAATGACCATATGAATGGCCTAGGCCATCCCTGTCTGCAAAGCAAAAAACCAAAGAGCGTAACACTACAGATTCATGTGGTAACTCCGCATGACTGCAAAACTGAGAATCAGTGTGTTGACCAAAGAGGGAAAAACATTCAATATTTTGCTTCTAGATACTCTTCCTAGGAAATTACAGAAACAGAAACTACCCCTCCTCTTGTTAAACTGAACTCAAATGAGGATGCAATCTGGTCTCCAAGAATGTTCAAACTTGGAGAATACAGAAAACATGAGTATGTGCTATAACTCAAAAGCATTTTTAAAAATTTTCATTCCCTTCACATCTTAAATAATCAATTTTGCTCTCACAGCCATAAGCACTTACGTATTAAGACTGCCACAGATGCTGCTGCCAGTCCGTGCAGTGAAGACTTTGCTAAGCATGAGCTGGGGAGGGGAACTACAAAGAAAAATACATGGTGAGAAACATAAGCAAAAGTCAAACTTAATGAATGATCTTATTGATTTATTATAAATAAAATGTGTAAGCTACACAGATTTCATAGCATAGTCCTTAAGCCATTAAGTCCCACTGAAGCTATATAATATTTTGGGTTTTTTTTTTTGCACCAGGAATCAAACTGATGACCCTGAGCTACACTAACCCTGAAGCCATATAATATTACAGAGTGAGTGGCATGCTCAACCTGTGTGCAAATTATATGAAATCTCTCATCTTCAACAACACTACACATCTAAAATTTAATTCTCTTTTTAAAATAATCAGAAAACCCTTTACCGGATCTGATGAATTTTTAAGGTGGATCCTTTGTAGCTCATTGCTACTGAGCCAAACATCATTTCTCCAAGCATACTGGCATCAGAAGAGCACCGAGAACCCTGAACAATAAACCACAATATTAGTAAAACTGCAGAATGTAAAACTATAACAATTCAAATAGTGACTTTTATTTTCTAAATCCCTTTGTTATAGTTGTTCTATATTGAGGATTTTAATTCCACGTTGTATACACTGTTCTGCAACTTGACTTTCTTCATTTTATGTCTTATAAATCCAACCATATCATTAAACAAAGATTTAACTCATTTCTTTTAAAAGTCACACAGCATGTTATATGTGAATACCATAATCTGTATCAGGCCAGTTCCTTTAAATGATGACCATTCAGGTCATTTCCAGGCTTTTGCTACTACAAGTAATTCTCAAATCAGTATTTGTAGTCATCTCTTATCTATATGAAACATTTCTTTAGCCAGGGTGTTGTGGCACATGTCTATAATCCCAGCACTTAGAGGAGACAAGGGGGATCACTGAGTTCCAGGTGAACCCGAGCTACATAGTGAGTTGAAGGCCAACTTGAACTACATAGTGAGACCCTTTCTCAAAAAAAAAAAAAAAAAAAAAAAAAACCCTCAAACCAAAATTTTTTTCTCTAGCAGAGATAAAAGTGTAATTCACTAAACAGAGTAATTTAAACTCTGTTATGCAGAAAAACATACACAAATGGGGCAACTGACATCTTTTTTTTTTAAGATTTGCGATCTACAGCTTTGATACAGTCCCTACCAAAATCCTAATAATATTTTCTACAAAAATAGAAAAACACTCTAAAATACACGTGGATCCATAAAAGAACATGAACTGCCAAACTTGACAAGGAACAAAACTAGAAGCATCACACTTTCAGATTTTAAAATATATTACAAAGTGACAGCTAACTAAACAGTACAGTATTGGGGATAACAAAAGAAATATAGAACAGTGAAAAATAATGAGTCAGCAACAAATCCACACCTACACAATCTACCTTTAACAAAGGTGTTAAAACTGTACAACACGGAAAGGTAATCTTTTTAACAAATGCTGCTGTGAAAACTATATTCACACGCAAAATAATAAAATGGGAACCTCTTGTCACAAACCAAAATAAACTCAAACTGAATAAAACAGTTAAAGGTAAGATCACAGAAGGAAAGCTTCATGACATTAGTCTTAGCAATGGCTCCATGGATATGATATCATAAGCAAAGGCAAGAAAAGCAGAAATACACAAGTGGAACTATACTGAACTAAAAAGTTTTGCATAGCAAAGGAAAAAGTATGAGCATGTTAAGTACAGAATGAGAGAAAATATTTACAAATATCTGGTAAGAAGTTAATCTGAGAAATATACAAGGAATTCATACAACCCTATAGTTAAAAGAATAACTCAATTTAAGAAAAGGATGAGGGCTTTAACAGACATTTCTTCATGCAAGACATACTCTTAACCAATAGTTAAATTTTAAAAATGCTCAAAATTACTAATTATCAGGGAAATACAAGTCAGCATCACAGTGAGATATTAGTTTACACATATCAGGTTAGCTGTTATGAAAAACACAAAATGATAAAAAGCATTAGCAGGGATATAAAAAAAAAAACAACTAGAAGTCCTATACCCTTCTGGTAAGAATGTAAGATGATATAGCTGCTTTGGAAAACAGTAGAGCAATTCCTCAAAGAATTAAACATGGAACTACAATGTGATCCACCCATCCTATTTCTGGGTATTTATCCAAAAGAATTTAAATCAGGATCTCAAAAAGCTATTACCACTTGCATATTCTCTTGAGCATTATTCACAATAAACAAGATGTGTAAAAGAACTGAAATGTCCATCAACAGACTGGACAAAGAAAATATGGCATATACATACAATATTCAGTCTAAAAAAAAAAAACTCTTCAACATGCAGCAACACAGATGAACATTAAAAAAGCATGTGAAATGAAATAAGCCAGTCTCAGTCAAGTTCACAGAATAAAAGTGTGGGATGGTGATTACTCGAGGCTGAGGAGAGGGGGAAATCAATTACTAATTAATGACCTAAATTTCAGTCAAATTTGAATAAGCTCTAGAAATACACTATAAAAACCTGTAATTATAGTTAACAATTACACTTTAGAATTTAAGAGGGCAGATCTTATGTTAAATGTTTCCAACATTACTTTTAAAAAAGGCTAGTTTGAAATATTAGAATGTCATATTTCAAAGAACTCTTGATAAAAATTGTTTCCATTTAATTCTTTAATTGCTTTCACAGGAGTCAGAAAATAGTGAAAATTTGAATTATTAAGTTCATTACCATTTATTTAGGCAACCAGGTATTGAACTTAGGCCCTTGCGCTTGCCAGGGAGGCACTTTTTCCACTGAGCCATCTCCCCAGCCCTATTCATTACCATTTATATACTATGACAAATATCAATTCTTTTTTTTTTTGGATTTTAATAAGGGTAGATCGGACTGGTAGTAATTCGCCTATGTTCAGCCTCCCAAGTGCTGGGATTACAGGTGTGTACCGCCTTGCCCAGTCTCAACTGCAGTCTCAGTACACCCTGGGGGCAGGGCCAGCAGGGCAGGTCTGGGTTGGCAGGCCTGGGATTGAACCGGGCTGCTGCCTCTGCCTAAGCAGTCACTTTAATTTACTGAGTTATTTGAATGGCCCAATTATCTGTCAATTCTTTGAGATCCAATTTGTTTTAAGAGCATCAACATGCTCAACTGAAAAAAATCGCATGTTACAAACCCTACTTGAAAAGAGGAAATGCAGAGTAATTTCTATAAAGTTGAACTGATGGTTGGAATAGCACTTTCAGCACTACTCATTTATGTGCTTTAACTGATGAGTCAATGAGATACAAATGGATGTCACTAGAGATACTCATGTAATATTATGACTATTATGACCACTAGGAGATAAGAATACATTATCTCTAAGTAGAAAGATTTCCTTGGTCTCTAAGAGCACTGTTAAGCCTATAAATCACATCTACATAGTTTACCTCAGACTTTTTATCATGCAAGGAAAAAAACAAATCCATACTCTATTTAAGCAATTGTATTAACAGTCTGCCCATGTAATTTTTCAAATATAGGATGAAATAATCAATGAGGAAGATGGCCTAAATTATTTAAGATTAAAAAATAAGAATCACAAATTTCACTAAACTGGTCTATTGGGGAAAAACCAAGAAATGCCCGCATAATCCAAGCTAATGGGAATTTGAGGCAGGAGGAGCACAAAATTTAGCCCTGGTAGTAGGCAAGGTAGTAATTTAGTGAGTTCCTGTGTCACAGAGGGTAAGGATATAGCCCAATGCAATGGCCCTGGGTTCAATCCACAGTACCACCAAAAAGGGAAGAAAGACAGGTGGGCAAGGAGAGGGAGACAGAGGAGAACAGAAGGGAAGAAAAAGAATTATGAATCTTCTAAAATATTTTAAAATTCTAATAATCATAATATAGTGTTAAGCTTCCCCTTTTATACCTGGAGGCCAGTAAATACACTCCATACTATTTTTCTTTTCATATTGCAATGTTTTTACTTATTGGCCTGCTTACTTTCACAAATCTTCCTCTTTCTGTATTTAAAATTATATATTTTTTCATCTACATTCCCCCGTACCCCCTGCCACGACAGGGTACTCACTATGTGTTCTAGGCTAGCCTTGAACTCATTATATAGCCACCCAGACTGGCCTTGAATTTATAGTAATCCTCCCAACTGACATATGAGGCCTCAGTTTTCCAAATGCTGTGAGATTACAGACCATGCCCAGCTTCAGCTTTCAAAAAATATTTTATTGCAAACCACTATTTTACATTTTATTTTTTTTTTTTTTTTTTTGTCTTTTTGAGACAGGGTCTCACTATGCAGTTCAGGCTGGCCTTAAGCTCACTTCGTAGCTCAGGCTGGTCTTGAACTGCTTTCTCAGAAGGTATCACAATTTTGATTTTTTTTTTTTTTGGTAGCACTAGGACTCAAACTGAGGACACTGCATTTGCCAGGTAAGCACTGTGTCATTAAGCTATATCCCCTTTATTCTAATAAAGCCACAAAGTTCAATTTTAAGGAAAAAATTATTTGTTACATTTAGGTTTCTAGTAGGAAGCACTCATCTAAGAGTTTGGTTTAGACTGAATTCCTACTTCAAGGCATATGGGTTTTGGTACTTGAGAACAACTTTTTTTTGGGTGGGGAGAAGCAATGGTGATTGAACCAAAGGCCTTCTTTGTGCATGCTAAGCAAATCCTTACCACTGAAATACATCCCCTCCCGATTTGTTTTATTTTGAGACAGGGTCTTGTTAAATTGCTGAGGCTGACTTTTAATTTATAATTCTCCTTACTCAGGCCTCTAGAGTATCATTGTGTCCCATCATACCTGGCTTGAGAACTTTAGAAATAGAATAGTTATTTTTTAATGAGCAATTAGTTTTCTTTTGAAGATCAATGCCAATCTTGTTGCAACCTAAACTACTTCTGGCTAGGACAGACATGAAAGTCTTCCTTTATAAGTTCATTTTTGCTATGATGGATCTAATTCCAAATTGCTTTTTTAATATTTAGTTATATGAATTTCAGTACAAGGCAGTTTTAGATTATATACTATATAAGAAAATAACTCTCAGAAAATAAAATACAGCAAAAAGTAAACTGCTATGTATATTTCATGTGAACACATAATTTGCTAATGAAGCTCCCCTTTTGCTTGCCCTATCATATACCATACAATCACTGACATGTATACTAATGTAACATAACCTCCACTAAAAGTTACACAGTTAAGAAAGTGCTATTATCATTGCAGTCCTCTTTAAAGTCTTATTTAGAGCCAAGTGTGGTGGCCAAGCCTGTAATCCTAGCACTCAGGAAGCTGAGGCAGGAAGATTACTGCAAGTTCAAGACCAGTGTGAGCTATAAAGGGAGCTCAAGGCCAGCCTGAATTGCATAGTGAGACCCTGTCTCAAAAAGACAAAAAAAAAAAGTCTATTCTTTTGAATTGTGTATTGCTAGAATCTGTTATAACCAGGAGTTAAAAAAAAACATTCTTCTAGTTACGTGAGAGCACATGGTACAACAAACTATGCTACAAAAGATTCAATGCTTTCTAGCTTTTGAAAAAAAAGGCAAATGTTACAATTCTAGTATTAAAAGGAGATAACCACTCAGTACTTCTGTATCTCTAATCCTGTTTAGTTTTCCAATTTTTATTTTTAACTATATGTGGAAGAAAGGCAAGTTTGCATAATTGAACACATTAGTAAACTCAACTTGTGCAAAATCATACAACTTATACAAGTATTACATAGCATTGTTAAAAATTTGTTTAGTATTAAGCATAAGACAAAAACAGGAAGGCAGAAGGAACTCTGTGGTATCTCTTAAGATCTACAATCGAGTAATTTCATTGTACTTTCACATATACTCCTTATCAATACAAAGTATAAGGATAAACTGGCAGAAAACAATCACCTAATTACAAAGATTTTTTTTTTTTTTTTTTTGCAGTACCAGAGATTGAACTCAGGACCCTGTGCTTGCTGGGCAATACAAAGAATTTTAAAAGTTCACAATTCTACTTTGCTAACCTACTAAATATAAAATATTTATGATTCATGCGAGCCTAGATTGACACAAATAATTTTGCTTATCATGAAACTAAACAATGATCTTATACAAAAATGTAGTAAGTTTAAAAAGTTCCTATGTAGCTACTGGTTTAATTTGGTATTTAAAAAAAAAAAAGTCAGGATATTTTTAGAAAATAAAAGTGAACATTTTTTACTGTGTACATATTCATTTATACTTTAATTACACAATACAGGTAAATTGGTTAGTACTATTTATTTATCTTCATATTTCATTATGAAAAGGTGTAAGAAAGAAATAATTCTAGTAGCCCAATAAATATGAATTGAGAAAAATGAGACAATATCCCTACTGCCATTACCTACAATTGTCTATATTTCTAAGAATTTTAAAACTTATAGATTTACTTGTTTAAAAATCTGTCTCTAAGGGCCAGTGGGATAGCTCAGCAGACTAAGCACTTGCTTAGGCAAGCGCAGGGGTCAGGATTCTATCCCTCGCATCACATGCCATGCTAGCCCCACCCCCAGAATCCCTGAGCTGGCAATGGAGTCCGGGCATGGTGGCGCACACCTGTAATCCCAGCACTAAGGAGGCAGAAAACAGGAGGATCACTATGAGTTGGAGCTACAAAGTGAGACCCTGCACCAAAACAAAAAAATCTGTCTCTGTATCTGGGAGATTAGAACTAGTCATTAGCATACCCTGCTTCCTAGGGTTGGTGATCAAAAGTACACATAAATGGAAGAGTAAATAAATGAAATCAGTGATCTCACCTGATACTTAGGACACTGGTCTTTTACGTCAGAAGACAGAGCGATGGAACTGTCCAAAGAGGAAGAACTATCTCCTCCAGGCTTCAGCTGGCAGCACTTTCCAAAGACTTTAACTTGAGCATCACTACAGAGTTTCTGAAATACATGATATTCTTATTCATATTCCAGTACAGTTTTCACCATAATAAAATACAAAAGCATTTAGAAAAAAACAATGACTCAAAACAATATAACCTTTATATAATAATATATACATGCATCTTGCTCTTTTTTCTTTAATACTATTTCTTATCCTTTGGCCCATAACATTTGTGGAAATGTTATGTGGAACATTTGTGGAATGTGGAAATGCACACTGCACTCTTCTCACTAAGAATGTAGAGCCCTTGGAACTCTTATTTTCTGCAAATGTCCAATGACAGGGTCTAAACAATAGTATTAGCATTTCTCAAACTATTTGGTCACAAAACCACTCTATGCTCCCAGAGATTACTGAAATATGTTTTACTATATGTACATACTCTTTATCTTCTGAAATAAGAATGTAATGAACAAAAAATTTATACTGAAGTTAATTTAAGACCAGAAGATTGTGCCATTTAATGAGAGAAGGATATATTTCTTTTTTTGTCTTCCTAAACAAGCTCTAAAGCTTTCACTACTTAAACCTACCAAAAGTGCATTCCACCCAGGTTTGTGATACTACTAAAAAAGTGTTCCAGCGCTTTAACTGGTATGTTCACTACTCCACATAGAAAGCCTCAGGTAGGTTTTTGGGAAAAGTAATTTGAAGGTGGATGTCCTCGCAAACGTCTAACTCCTAGCATTCTGGCTCAAGGTCAAGGGCAGGCTGAATTGCAAAAGTGAAACCTGTTATGATCAAAGCCAAAACAGAGACAGAGACAGAGAAAGCAATTTGACTGAAACTATAGCATTTTGAAGGCTTACTGCTTTATAATTGCATTATCACAAAAGCTTTTTGTAAAAGGATGTTAACTAGAACACATACTGCATAATACCAACACTTTGGGAGGCTGAGGCAGAAGGATCATAAGCTTGAGCCTAGCCTGGGCAATTTAATAAACTTAATGAGATCATTGTCTCAAAAAATTAAAAAGAGGTGAGGATGTAGCTCATGCAAAGATCATGGTTTCAAATCCCAATACTGGGCTGAGGGAAGGATATTTAACAACTGCAAAATCACTTCTAATGAAAAATCTAAAGTAAAAAAAACAAAAGATGAGACTGGGTGTGGTGGCACGTGCCTGTAATCCTAGCTCTTGGGAGGCTGTGAACAGGCGTATCACTACGAGTCCAATCTAGTAGTGAGACCCTGACCACTCTGTAGACCCTTCCCTATAATACCAAAAAAAAAAAAAAAAAAAGATGTTTAGAATTATACATAATTTCAAAACCTGGGTAAGAAAGTTATCTGACCTTTCTTGTAACTTTCTGTTTACTGGGAAGGAGAACCATATCTAATGACAAAGGGGATAATATATATCACACTTCTATACATCGGGGAGGGGGGTATAGCCCCACAGAATAAGTGCCTTCCTTGTGCCAAGAACAAGGTCCTGAGTTCAATCTGAAAAAAAATAAGATAGGGGAACTGACACAACTATAGCCATTTCCATTCATATCATTTCATTTAAGCACTCACTGAAAATATTAGCATTTTTAGTACTGGTATCCTTGGCCACTACATAGTGATCACCAACAAAATGATGGGTTATTTACTTACACTTTCTCTAATACTCAATATGAATGATACTATTAACCTTTTTTGAATATAAGAAATCTACAGACCAAGGAAGTTAAATAATCTCACTAAAGCTATTTAAAGCCAAAATCCAATTAGTTTGACTGTCTCTACTATTGTAAACAACTGTTTTTACCAGTCATCAAAAGTACTTAAGTACTGTATTGAGTGTACCTAGAGAATATTGGTAAATTTAAAAAAGAAAGATAAACCTTTTTCCTCACAACACTAACAGCCTAGCTTGGGCAATTTAATAAGCTTAATGAAATGGAAAAGAAACATTTAACAAATAATTATATAAATAAGTTTAACAAGGGCTAGGAGCTTAGGGGCATAAGCACCTGCCTGTCAAGTGCAAAGTTCAATCACCAGTACCAAAAAGTAATGAATAGATATTTAAATGTCTATTAAAATAAGTGGTAGGAACAGCTAACTCATGTTAGTAGTTACTATCTGGGTCAGGTACTATTTTGACATTTATTTATTTATTTTTACTTTTGCATAACCAGGGACTGAACTCAGACCCTAGCACTTGCCAGGGAAGTGCTTATTCCACTGAGCCATCTCCCTGGCCCTTTTTTTTTTTAAAAACAACAACAACAACAACAACAACAAACTACTGTACTTACATTCATTCATTTTTTATTTGGGTCAGGTACTATTTTGTTATACATATATTTATTCCTGTGTTTGTGCCCATGTGTGTGGTACTGAAGACTGAGCTCAGGACCTATGTATGCTAACAAAGCCCTCTACCACAAGGCCACATCCCCAGCTACTTTTTTTTTTTTTTTTTTGGCAGAACCAAGGATTAAACTCAGGCCCTTGTGCTTGCCAGTCAAGTGCTTATTCTACTGAGCCATCTCCCCGGCCCCCTCCTAATCACCTTTTTGAGATAGGATTTTGCTAAATTATCCAGGCTGGACCTCAACTTGAGTCTGCCAGCCTTAATCTCTGAAGAAGCCTACAGGCATTTGGTCCCATACCCTACTCATAAGTACTTTTAATAAAATAAAATAAATGTTTTCACAAAGTGTGTTTTTAATAAAATTTACTGAATAAATAAAATCTGTAAAATGTGCTCTTGATAGGCAATATAGAATGATATTATTTCCATTTACAGATAAATAAGTAAGGAACAATGATGTTTAAGTTAAAAGAAGACTCAACTATAGAGATGAAGGATGTGACAAGCTACTTGGTTAAAAAAAAAGCATAGGTGCTAAGGTGAAAGAAGACTAGGAGGGCTAGAAAGAAATTCCAGGTGTTGGATATAGAGAGCTATATCCAAACTCTAAATCAAAAAAGTAGTTTGTTAGAGGGCAAAAAAGGGACTTAATTCCATAACAAAAGCATAAAACTGCATATAGCATATAGAGAAATAGATCAAATACACTTTTGCCCTACCAACTCTCTAGCTATTCAGTTTATTTTTCCTCTCCCATTTTGAAGTCATAGTTTTTCTGAAACCAAACAGCAACAAATGTAGTGAAATATAGTGCTCTAGTGATCTGACAAGGGAGACAGTCAGCAACCCTCAGGCAGGCACTGCTTTTTAATGAGAAGAAATTATAGGAAAAAGGGGCTTGACTTCCTTACTATTTCTTGCACTCATTCTTAAAGGAAACAATGCCATAACTCTATTTCTAAGCCATAAAACCTATATTTATGCACAGTTATTATAAACATTACTTGAAAAATGAGTCTAGCTTTTTATAATGACTAATTTTTATTAGCTGTTTTTACATTCTCAATCAGAAACAAGTTGCAAGTTTATTACAAAGCATTTTTTCCCCTCGGGCAATCAAATGAGAAAAGTTATCTGATAATCCATCACCTATGAATATGTGTATATCCTAAAAATAGGGATATTACATTCCTACAGTATAGCCAAAAGTTTGGGAAGTAATGGTTGATAACCAATTAACCAATCCTCAGGCACCAATGAAATCTGACCAGTTTTCTAAGTTATGTCATGTAAGCAAAAGGGTTCAGTTCAGAATATTCTTTTGTATTTGCATTTTTACTTTTCTAAGTATTCCCTCAGGTTGAAAAGTTCCTCAGTTTCTCTCTGACTTTAATGAACTGACTACTTTTGAAGATTTCAGGACAGTCATTTTGCAGGCTAAACTGTTTTCTTGTGATAAGATTTAGGCAACATTCTAAGAAATAGTATCACAGAAATGCCTCTGTGTCCTTCCTGAATGCGATGATGTAGCATATGATTTTGATTCTTGATACTGATGCTAGTTTGATTTAGGTTTTATTTACCAAGCCTCTCCACAATAAAGAAACTCTTGCGTTTTTAAGTTAATACTTTGTTGAGAGATTAAGGAAGATTATGAAGCTATACATATGTGTATATACATATACAATTCATGTTTATATACAAACTATACATACTTCATACTGTGAGCACATGCACGCGCGCGCACACACACACACACACACACAGAGTGGTGCCTCAGTTCACAAACTTAAATTTTTAGAGAAGATGATCACATTTGTACATGTGTGGGATGGCCACAGTTGTGTTGGTCGCCTGATGCAGAATTTACAAAAAATTCTGACAATACTTCTGTGTTCATGATCTAAGGTACCACTTTAATACTGTTTCTCATTAAACTTTCAATTTATACACTTAAGTATAGAGTCATACTTTTATTCAATGAAGTCTGTTCTGCTCATTGAATTTTTTTTTTTTTTTAATATATTTAAGTACACGGTCTCGCTACACAGATCTGACTTGTACTGATCCTCCTGTTTTCAGCTTCCCAAGCACTGGAATTATAGGCTTGTACCACCACACCCAGTCTCAATCGCTGTCTCAGCACATCCAGGGGGCAGGGGCAGCATGGCACACTGGGGACTGAACCCCAGTTCCTGTGTCTGTCTAAACAGGTGCTCTAATCTGCTGAGCTATCTGGTCAGCCCTATTTATTTTTTTAAATGTATTTAGTACAGGGTCTACAAGGCCTCACTACACAGATCGGACTTGCAGTGATCTTCCTATGTTCTGCTATCATTATTTTTATGCTAAAGTCTTCCCCAATTTAGCTAGTGAACGCCCCTTGAAGTTGGGCTTTATCTCCTTTCCGCATATTCCCACCACTGATAAAGCTTCTGATACAAGTTCCCGGCTTATCTTTATTTTTTTCTATTTGGGGCCAAGTATAAGTCATTTCTCTAAGAAAAACTGGTTCCTTTTAGTAAAGAATAGAATTTAAGAAAAAATGATCTCATTGTCAGGGATGTACCTTATATTGGGGTCTCATTATTCTCAAGGCATCTTGATGGATGAAACAAAAAGTATGTGTATTGGCATACACATGTATTATATTTATCAGGGTAGTAATATGTCTATTTGTGTGTACATGTGCATGTGTGTACACACTAAAATTTCCAATTCTAACACCACCATACAGCTCTTCTAGTTTTCTCTTTCCTTATTTGTAACTTCTTTCTCTGACACTACAATGCATGCTTCCTACAGTTTTCTTAACATACTTGACACAGGTTCTCACTATACAGCTCAGACTCATAGTGATCATTCTGTTTTCAGCTTCCCCAGCAATGGGATTACAGGCATGCGCCACCATGCCCAGACTCGGTGGCCTGGCTCATTGCGCCTGAGAGTGGGGTTGGTGTAGCCTGTGGTGTTGGGGGTCAAACCCCCATCTCACCTGGGTGCTGAAACCCAGGTCACTCTTAAGTTACTCTTCTTCACTGAGCTGTGTCTCAGCCTACTCTACTCCTGTTTAGAAGGGAGAAAAGTGTATATCAAATGAAATTCAGGGGACAACCCACTTGGGCCCCCCTCCTGTCCCTCTTTCAGACAGGAACTTTCTTTCCTTCAATAAATATAGTCTGCTCATTAAAAAAAAGAAAGAAAAGAAATTCAATTAATCAAGTAGTACTTATATAGTATTTTTAGTTAAAACAACAACAACAACCAAACCTCTTCCATGTGGAACATGCCTATAATTCCAGCACTTGGGAAGATCAGGGGAAATTTATTAATCTTATTATACTGTACTTTTTGTTGACTGAGAATAACTGGATCCATAAATAAGGAAGGACTACTGTAATGTTTCAGAATATAAAACACTCAGATCTTAAAATCTATACCCACTCTTCCAAAATGTTGTATGAATTATAAAACTATCCTTATGTATAATCATGTTGGCTGGAATATGTGAATGATCATAGTACTTCACTAGGAACTCATAAAATAGCACTGCATTATCACTGACCAAAAATATGTAACAAAAGTAATGTGATAAAATCAGCTGATCTGGCCATGTAACTTTTCAAAGAAACTGTACATGTTTATATAGCAGACCTGAGTATATAAAATGATAGCAGCATTGCTTGTTTTCATGGCCAATCAAGTGAATGTACATGCACTACTGCAAAGCCATTCACAACATACTTCAAAATACAGCATTGAAAATTAACACTAAGTCCTTATCTCCACTTTAAGGAGAAAATATGATGCTCTAAGGGTTAGACTCTTAACTTGCTTTGCACTTTCAGGGAAATAATTTCATCTCTCTAGTTTCACTTTCTATAAATTCAAAATGAGCGGTTTAGACCAGATTCTTTGTAAGGCTACCAGTAATTCTGGTCGTATCTTGCAATCATATAAGGAAATAAATGTCAAACTAAAATAATGCCTGCCTAGACAAAGCCAATCTTTCTTTTTAATCTTAAAATCAGGACTATAAATTTTAAACATGCTTTATGTTTTATACTCACAAAAATTACCATTCAAATTCTATTAATTATTAAAATGCCCAACATAATTTTTTTTAAAACTCAAGAATGATTCTTACCGATACTGATGTATCCTCATGTTTTCTCTTAACACTGGAGTCAAACAAGACATTTCTTCCTCGTCTTTCACAGTCTTGATACACAATTAGTCGAATCTGGCTTGGATCAAACTCTGACAAAGGCCAGCTTGAAAGAGAAAGATCCATTAGTTAACTGTATTAAACATGCCACAGATACTTCTATAACAGAGCCAAAAGTTGTATTATTAGTAAGAAACTGATAGAAGAACTTACAAAATAAACTATCACCATTTAAAACTGGGTTTGGTGGTACATGCTTATAATCCCATCACTCAGGAAGTTCAGACCAGAGGATTGCCCCAAGTTTCAAACCTGCTTGGACTACACAGTGAGTATAAGGCCAGCCTGAACTACATAGGGAGACTGTATCTCAAACAAACAAACAAATGGGCTCAGCAGTATAATCGCTTGCCTGGCAAGCACAAGGTCCCAAGTTTGGTCCCCAGGACTACAAAAAAAAAAAGCAGCAGCAGCAGCCAAGCATGATGGGGCACGCCTGTGATTCCAGCACTTCGGAGTCTGAGGCAGGAGGATCAGTGTCAGAAGCCAGCCTAGGGTACACACAGTGAGACCCTGTCTCAAAAAAAGCAATATTTAGGGATGAAAAGCAAAACCAAAAGCTTTTTTTTTTTTTTTTTAACAGAGAAAAAAGCAAAAAATAAAACAATTTTAAAGCAGGTTAATGGGAAGGTAATCAATATATTGTATACAATATATTGGACCTTGTATGAAACATTGTTCAGAAAATGATTAGTACAAAACTTTTCCTTCAATAAACCATGAGAAACCAGTTGTATATCTATCTTAATTGTCTTGTGTATGTATATATTTTTTTCCTTTACCCTTCCTTCTTTTCCATTTTCTCCTAACAGTTTTTATTTTTCTTTTGATCAGTTTCTCCCCTATTCACAAAAATTCATTTTTGTTTTAAAAATGACAGCTATCATTGAGTTACTTAAAATGTAACTATCCCCTATGAATATAAAAATAAACTCAGTAAGCACAACACATTTAAGAGAATAAAAATATAAAACTGATTTCATGGCGTGAACTTAGATAACTAGATTAACTCATATTTTAAAATAGTTCTTTAATAGGGAAACCTGAAAATAGAAGGTTTTACAGTTTAAATAACAGTAAAAAACTTACAAGAAACTAACATGCTTTTATTTATTTATTTATTTATTTATTTATTTATTTATTTATTGCTACTTGGATTCGAACTCAAAACTTCACCCTTGCCAGGAAGGTGCTGCACTGCTGAGCTATATTCCCAGCCTACTAATAAGGTTTTTTAAAAAGTGAGAAACAACCATCATGGTAGAAAGTCACAGTGCTGGTGTGAATAAAAATTGGTAAAATTACCTTAGAAAACCATATACACATATATGTGTGTATGTTTTTAAGACAAAACCAAGTCAAAATGAAGTTGACCCAACAATTCTATTCCCAAAAAATACAGTAATAGAAGAATGTTCATAGCAGCCTCATCGTTTTTTTTCTTTAGGTTATTGGTACAATTTAGGCATACATAATGATCACATTCATGACAGGGAATCTGTATCTATACCTGATATATCTTGATTCTTTTTTCCCTTCATTTTCATCCCCAGCAGCCTCATTATTATTATTATTATTATTTTTTTTTTTTTTTTGAGGAACTGGGGATTGAACTCAAGCCCTTGAAAGGCAAGCACTTATTCTACTTTTTCTCCCTGACCCCAGCCTCA